>JARVZY010006815.1:7500-25280 GCA_030686995.1 Artemisia argyi | reverse complement strand
AGTGGCTCTATTTCATTATATTCCATCCATATCCCAATTCCACTCATTTAATATCCTTTTGGTGTCATTAACATAACAGATGTCGTTTCTAGTCTATCTCTTTCTATTTCTTTTCTATATATGGAAAGTTTCAAAATCATCATATAATAATCCAGAAATTGCAATAGAAAAGAAAAAGGGAGGTTTGTGATGATTTTGAAATCTTTTCTACTAGGTAATCTAGTATCCTTATGCATGAAGATAATCAATTCGGTCGTTGTGGTAGGACTCTATTATGGATTTCTGACCACATTCTCCATAGGACCCTCCTATCTCTTCCTTCTCCGAGCTCACGTTATGGAAGAAGGAACCGAGAAGAAGGTATCAGCAACAACTGGTTTTATTACGGGACAGCTCATAATGTTCATATCGATCTATTATGCGCCTCTGCATCTAGCACTGGGTAGACCTCATACAATAACTGTCCTAGCTCTACCGTATCTTTTGTTTCATTTCTTCTGCAATAATCACAAACACTTCTTTGATTATGGATCTACTACCAGAAATTCAATGCGTAATCTCAGCATTCAATGTGTATTCCTGAATAATCTCATTTTTCAATTATTCAATCATTTCATTTTACCAAGTTCAATGTTAGCGAGATTAGTCAACATTTTTATGTTTCGATGCAACAGCAAGATGCTATTTGTAACAAGTAGTTTTGTTGGTTGGATAATAGGTCACATTTTATTCATGAAATGGATTGGAAATATATATTTAATATTATATTATATGAATATAAAATTTAATTAATTAAAATATGAATATAAAATTTAATTAATTAAATTAATATTAAAGATTAAAAAAGTAGTAAATTACTAAAAAAATGGATACATAAGAAAAATAAAAGAACAGATAAGAGGAAATACGCCCACCCCCTACCGATTTAATAACCTCTGCTACAAAGAAACTCATAAGACCAACTCCATTTGGAATTCCATCAATTATAATTCTATCAAAAAAATGAGTTAATTTGGCCAATTTTCGCATCCCCCCAATGAAGAATGTTCCATAAAAAGAATCTATGTAACCCCGATTATATGACCAATCATATATAGCATTTTTTATTTTGTCATAAAAATTTCTCTTAGGACCCATTTTAACAAATGAATTAATTAAATCCAAATTTTGAAAAGATGAATAAACAGGTTTATATAAAAAAAATGCTATAAATATTCCGAAAGAGGCTATACTAACTGAAAAAACTGCATCTTTACAAAATTCATACCAATCTATTGAATTGTTTGAATTTTTATGTAAAAGATTTATAGACGGGGTTAACCATTTTGTTAAAATATCCACATCTTGATTGAAAGGAATTCCTAAGAATCCAACGAACAAAGTAAATAGAATTAATATAAGTATTGGGAATAACATAGTGTTATCTGATTCATAAGGATACAAAGAAGTCTTGGTATTGCCTAAATTAGGAATCGAAAGAAAAGGTTGGATCAGATTTCTTACATTGTCATCAATTTGATCTACTTTATTTGAAAAAAAGGAAGGACGGCCACTCTTGTTCATTTTTAATAAAGTTACCAAACGAAAGTTTTTGTTACTTATTTTTGAACCCTCTTTACCCCATAGAGATATTGAATACAAGGGGGTATTCCTTTTTCCACTGTAATTTTGAAAATGAACGTTTAAATGTCCTTCAAAAGTAAGTAAATAGATCCGACACATATAAAATGCGGTTAATCCCGCGGTAGACCAAGCTATTATTGCAAAAATAGGTGAATACAACCAACTATCATTAAGAATTTCATCTTTGGACCAAAAACAAGCAAGAGGTGGAATACCACAAAGAGAAAGTGTACCTAATAAAAAAGAATTTTTAGTAATTGGTACATGTTTTGTTAAACCCCCCATAAGGACCATATTCTGACTTTTTTTTGGACAATATCCAACAAGAGTTTCCATTGAATGAATAACGGATCCCGACCCTAAGAACAATAACGCTTTTGAATAAGCATGAGTAATCAAATGAAATAAGGCACTGCGATAAGACCCCATACCTAAAGCTAACATCATATAACCCAATTGAGACATTGTGGAATAGGCTAAACCCCTCTTAATGTCTTTTTGAGCAAGAGCTAAAGTAGCTCCTAAAAAAACCGTTATTATCCCTATCAAAGAGATAAAATTCATTATGTGGGGTATGACTATGAAAAGAGGCATAAGTCGAGCTACAAGAAATATTCCCGCTGCTACCATCGTAGCAGCATGTATAAGAGCTGAAATAGGAGTCGGCCCTTCCATTGCATCAGGTAACCATACATGAAGGGGAAATTGTGCAGATTTAGCAATAGCACCGGCAAATAATAGAACAGCGCACAAAGTAACAAATAAAAAATTGACCTCATTATTAGAAATCAAGTTATTAAATATTTGGAATAAATCACGAAATTCGAAACTCCCCGTTACCCAATAAAACCCTAAAATGCCTAATAATAAACCAAAATCGCCAACACGATTAGTTACAAACGCTTTTTGACAAGCCTTTGCTGCAACAGGTCGTGTGAACCAAAATCCTATTAATAGATACGAACACATTCCAACTAATTCCCAAAAAATATAAATTTGTATCAAATTTGAACTAGTAACTAATCCCAACATGGAAGTACTGAAAAAACTCATATAAGCAAAAAATCTCAAATACCCGTGATCATGAGACATATAATTATCACTATAAATAAGAACTAAAATTCCAACAGTAGTGATTAATATTGACATAATAGAAGTAAGTGGATCAATCAAGTATCCAAATTCTAAAGAAAAATCATTATTGATAATCCAAGACCATACATATTGATAGACAGAACTGCTATTTATTTGCTGAATAGACAGATTTATGGAAAAAATCATGACTATACTTAACAATAAAACGCTCTGAAAAGCCCACATACGACGAAGACTTTTTGTTGCCGTCGGAAAAATAAGAAGTCCCAACCCTATTAACATAGGAACTGGAAGTGGAAGAAAAGGTATTATCCACGCATATTGATATGTCTGTTCCATAAAAAAAGTTTTTTTTTCTTAATTAATTGTTTCCGATTCACCGGATCTTAGCTCTTTCGAAAAAGTAAATAAAAAATAAAGATATGCACTAACTTATTTAATAATTTATATTTATATTAGTATTTATTCTGAGTCTTTTCAAAATTGTTCAAATATGCAAAACAAGAAGTTACAATTGGTCAAATGATATAACCAAGTGACATATAAAAACGAATACTTATAATAGGAAAGTAGGAAAATAAAAAATATTATTAATATTCATACAGCAAGTATAAAATTTTAGGCTAAAAAGAGTACTTGATGCTAATATGAATTAGAGGATTAACTAAGGTCGTTGGTCTAATGAAATAAAACCTCTTGATTTTAGTTAGTTTATTTAAACTCATTAACTAATTCATTATGGGATTTATTGTTTTCCATTTCAATCAAAACAATTTATTAGGAATATTTGGAAAGTTTATAAGATTATACCTCTAAAATGAACTTTTTATCGAGCAAGGATAAAAAATGACTGAGATCCTTTTTTATCAAACTACATACCCTTTAACAGATTTTTTACTAGTATCATTCGAGTTTTAAAGTTTAGGTGTATTTTTTTTTTTCAAGTTTTACTAAAAAAAGACTCAATTTATTAGGCAAAAGTTTACAAGGTATTTTATTACATGTAAATAAAATATAGAATGACTAAAATAAAGGTATTTTAGGTTCTTTATTTCTTTTGATTTCTATCCCATAGCAGATGAGATATAAATAACGAGAACTAAGAGTTCAAAACCAAAAATTTTTGGTTTTACAAAGAGTGTATGGAATCAAAATTTTGTTATTTCGAGTCATTTTTTATTTTCACGGATCTTTGACGTATCTAGATTTCTATGAAGAGAATCTTTTAGAAAAAAAAAATAGATAATGAATATAAGATAAGAAATAATAATTCGTTTTGAACAATAGATGTCTTTCACATCCAACTATAACAATGACTAACTTCTTCTTTTTTAAATGGCAGTTCCAAAAAAACGTACTTCGATATCAAAAAAGCGTATTCGTAAAAATATTTGGAAAAGGAAAGGATATTGGGCGGCATTAAAAGCTTTGTCATTAGGGAAATCTCTTTCTACCGGGAATTCAAAAAGTTTTTTTGTACGACAAACAAATAAGTCCTAAAATATTGGAATAATTTGGAATGGATTTGACTAAAAAAATTGGATCAGTAATTAATATCTCAGTAATTTGTTAATTTAATATTAAAGTTAATATAAAATTAACAATTGGCAGTTCCTATTCTAATCAATATGAAATAGACTCTTAATCTTATAAAAAGAAGAAGTATTCTTCTTTCTAAATTCTAAAAATAAAAAATAAATATATATAAGATTTTTTATTTGATTTTTTTAGTATATTTTCATTCAGATTTTGGTGGTGGGGAGTCTTCTTTTCCCCATCGACTTTTAAAAGAATAAATAATGAAAAAATTTTATATTTATCAGGAAGGGCAGATAGAATATTTTTAGTTCAAATTAATTAATTGTTCAAACTAATCCATTCCGTGTTAAAGATTTTTGGATAACTTTCTGACTTCTTAATTTATTATATATACTATATTTAATTTATTTTCCATATATATCCAATTTTCAGCCCAATGAAAAATCCAATAAAAGAACTTAATTGTTGAGATATTATTATATGTGCAAGTGGCAATTTGGAGTAATCCAAAATAGACATATTTTAGATTCATTGATAAAATTTAGTTTGTGTTTCAAATTGAATTTATTAAATCAGATAAACCAGAAATAATGACAATAAAAGAAAAAAGTTTTTGAGTCTATCGAAGAATTCTATCGTTGCAAGAGTCGTATTTTAGAATCGGCTAAACTACGTCAAAGCCCTAAAACCAGACACCTTAAAGAAACTACTGAACCTTTAAATTGACTTTTTTGAACTCTTTTTTTTTTATATCTTTACTAAAATTGAGTGAATTGACTTGTTCAATCTCGACGATTGAATATAAATAGGTTATTATGAGTTCGAGCAAGCCGCTATGGTGAAATCGGTAGACACGCTGCTCTTAGGAAGCAGTGCTAGAGCATCTCGGTTCGAGTCCGAGTGGCGGCATGCCATCTTCTAAAAGATATCAAATAGATCCTATAATAAAATTAAATTAAATTCCCAATTTCTATTTCTTAATTAATACGGGGGGATCCCCCGTTTTTTCATTTTTATGATATTTTCAACTTTAGAGCATATATTAACTCATATTTCCTTTTCTATTGTTTCAATTGTAATTACAATTCATTTGATAAGCTTATTGGGCAATCAAATTAGAAAACCATATTATTCCTCAGAAAAGGGGATGATAGCTACTTTTTTATGTCTAACAGGATTGTTAATAACTCGTTGGATTTATTCGGGCCATTTTCCACTAAGTGATTTATACGAATCCTTAATTTTTCTTTCATGGAGTTTCTCCCTTATTCATATAGTTCCTTATCCTTATTTCAAAATAAGAAAAAATTATTTAACAACAATAACTGCCTCAAGTACTATTTTTACCCAAGGCTTTGCTACATCGGGTCTTTTAAATGAAATACATAAACCCACAATATTAGTACCTGCTCTACAATCGGAATGGTTAATAATGCACGTAAGTATGATGATATTGAGCTATGCGGCTCTTCTTTGTGGATCATTATTATCAGTAGCACTTCTAGTCATTACATTTAGAAAACTTTTTTATAGTTCTAAAAGTAATAATTTATTAAAATTAAACGGGTCATTTTCTTTTGGTGAAATCCAATACAAGAATGAAAGAAACAATATTTTTCAAAAAAAATATTTTTTTCCTGTTAATAATTATTACAAGGCCCAATTGATTCAACAATTAGATTATTGGAGTTATCGTGTGATTAGCCTAGGATTCATCTTTTTAACCATAGGTATTCTTTCAGGAGCAGTATGGGCTAATGAAGCGTGGGGATCATATTGGAGTTGGGATCCAAAGGAAACTTGGGCGTTTATTACTTGGATCGTATTCGCAATTTATTTGCATACTCGAACAAATAAAAATTTGCAGGGGACAAATTCCGCAATTGTGGCGACTATAGGTTTTCTTATAATTTGGATATGCTATTTTGGGGTCAATCTATTAGGAATAGGGCTACATAGTTATGGTGCATTTACGTTAACCTCTAGTTAAACTAAAGAAAAGTTACAAACAGAATACGGTATATATAAAATTGCGTCAACCGGCGAGAACCATGTGAATCAAGTAGTGTAGTGATTCACGCGGTTCTCGCAAAGACCAAGCGGATTGGGCGAAAATTCAAATTCATATTTTGTTTTTACTTTATTTAAAATTTAAGAAAATAAAAATACTTTTATTTTTTCTTTAAAAAAACTATCTATAAAAATAATTAGATAGAATACCTTCAACCTTGTCAACTGATAGTGAAAGAACAAAATCGGGATACATACCAATACCTATTACAGGTAGAAAAATGGAGATGGAAACAAATAACTCGCGCGGTCCAGAATCAAAAACATAAGAGTTTGGAGTATTAAATAACTTGTATCCATAGAACATCTGGCGTGACATAGATAATAAATAAATAGGAGTTAATATCATTCCAATTGCCATTACAAAAGTGATGGCAATTTTGGGCATTAAAAGATATTTTTGGCTAGTAATTATTCCTAAAAAGACTATAACTTCTGCAACAAAACCACTCATACCCGGTAATGCAAGGGAAGCCATGGAAAAGCTACTGAACATCGTAAATATTTTTGGCATGGGGATAGCTACTCCGCCCATTTCATCGAGATAAACAAGACGTATTCTATCATAACTCGTTCCTGCCAAGAAAAAAAGTGCAGCACCAATAAATCCATGAGAGATTATTTGTAAAATAGCTCCATTGAGTCCCGTATCGGTTATAGAAGCAATTCCTATAAGTATAAAACCCATATGAGATACCGAGGAATAGGCTATTCTTTTTTTTAAATTACGTTGGCCGGGAGATGTTGAAGCTGCATAGATTATTTGTATTGTACCTACTATCATCAACCAAGGAGAAAATATAGAATGAGCGTGTGGTAATAATTCCATATTAATCCGAATCAATCCATACGCTCCCATTTTTAATAAAATTCCGGCTAGAAGCATACAAGTACTGTAATGTGCCTCTCCGTGGGTATCTGGTAACCATGTATGTAGGGGTAGAATCGGTAATTTGACAGCAAAAGCGATAAAAAATCCAATATAGAATATTATTTCCAAAGCCACAGGATACGACTGATTAACTGATGTTTCAAAATTTAATGTTGGTTCATTAGAACCATATAAACCGATACCCAGAACTCCCATTAAGAGAAAAATGGAACCCCCCGCCGTGTACAAAATAAATTTTGTGGCTGAATAGAGACGTTTCTTTCCTCCCCACATGGATAGAAGTAGATAAACCGGAATTAATTCTAATTCCCACATGATAAAAAAAAGTAAAAGGTCCCGAGAAGAAAATGATCCTATTTGACCGCTGTACATTGCTAACATCAAGAAATGGAATAATCGAGAATCCCGAGTAACAGGCCAGGCCGCTAAGGTAGCTAAAGTAGTGATAAATCCTGTTAATAAAACGGGTCCTATAGACAGTCCATCTATTCCTAATTTCCAACGGAAATCAAAAAAATTGATCCATTTATAGTCGTCTACTAGTTGGATTAATGGATCGTCCAATTGGAAATGATAACAGAATACATAGGTTGTTAGAAGAAGTTCTAACATGCATATACATATAGTATACCACCTAATTACCCTATTTCCTTTATGGGGAAGAAAGAAAATTAAGGAACCCGCAAATATTGGTAAAACTACAATTATTGTTAACCAAGGAAATTTGTTCGTGGTAAAGACAAGATACGCTTGGACCAGAAAAACATGTGCCCAAAAATATCTTATTTTTGGGCACATGTTTTGGCGGTAAAAAAAAATGGACTCAAGGAGAGGTTTCTGTAACGTATTAATAAGCTATACCCATACTGCGGGTTGTTTCATGCCATAAATAAACCCGAACACTCAAGAAATCCGTTGGGCAGGCGGATTCGCATCTCTTACAGCCGACACAATCCTCTGTTCTTGGAGCGGAAGCTATTTGTTTGGCTTTACATCCGTCCCAAGGTATCATTTCTAATACATCCGTAGGACAGGCTCGGACACATTGAGTACACCCAATACATGTATCATAAATCTTTACTGAATGCGACATTGGATCGATATTTTTGAACGTGATAAAGTTTCAATCTAGTAAATTGATAAATGAATTATATATTTAAATACTAATACTAGATGAATCGATGAGTTACCCGGTTTTTTCTGGATTGACAGTGCCAAACTACTTTGATTTCTTATCTTTGTGATAACATGATCATACCTTACGTGGCACACATGCTAATTTTAATTGATTTATGAAAATTCTAATTTTATTTTAATAGGATAATATTACTTATTCAACAAATTAGATTGATTTATACGAGTTGATTTTCTGTTACGATAAATTGATGAAACAATGGCGAGTCCAATAGCGGCTTCAGCAGCTGCAATAGCTATAACAAAAATAGAAAAAATTGCTCCTTTTAATTGACGACTATCAAAAAAATCAGAAAATGTTACAAAATTGAGATTAACCGCATTTAATATAAGTTCAAGACACATAAGAGCCCTAACCATATTTCTACTTGTAATCAATCCATATAGACCGACAGAAAATAAATAGGCACTCAAAACAAGTACATGTTCGAGCATCATTAACCAACTCCTCATCAATCTCGATTCATTTCAATATGAACAACAATTTAACCAATTGGATTGACTAGAATAATGAAATAAAGGAATATATTGGGAATAGATCAAACTAATAAAGACTTTCTCTTTTATATCCAAAGTCAAATAGAAAAAGGAAATGCATCTGATAGCTCATAACAAGGGTTTTCCGGTTCTAAAGAGTTATTATTGACGAGCTACAGCAATTGCGCCGATTAACGCAACTAAAAGAATTAGTGAAATAAATTCAAACGGAATAAAAAAATCTGTTGATAAATGAATCCCAATTTGTTGACTATTACTTATCAGATCTTGCTCTATAATCTGGCTTGCTTTTGTAGTCCAAATAATCCCGTACCATGACGTATCTGGAATAGTAGTAATTAGTGAAAAAAAAATACTTGTGCAGACCACGGAAGTTACTCCATCTCCCACGGTCCAAAGGCGGAAATCTTTGGAATATTCTGAACCATTTATGAACATCACAGCAAAAATGATTAAAACATTTATGGCTCCTACGTAAATAAGGAGCTGCGCGGCAGCTACAAAATGCGAGTTTGATAGAATATAGAATAAAGATATACAAACAAAAACAAATCCCAATGAAAAGGCAGAATAAATGGGATTGGGAAGTAATACTACTCCCAGACCCCCTAATATAAGACCCAATCCCAGAAAGACTAAAAGAAAATCATGTATTAGTCCAGGTAAATCCATTATATATAAAATAAGAGATAAATAAATCAAAATCTTTCATAACTTTATTGACACCCGGTCAGGAAAAAAGAGGGAAATCTACTTTTTTATAATAGTTCTTAATTATTATTAAATTAAAAATTCCATTTTCATGGATATGGATTGATGTAGATATAGTTATTGGCCTAATCTCTCGAAAGAGTAATTTAAATCTATATATTTGCAAATCCTCAATATAGTCATAGAAATTTAATATAAATTAAAACATGATTCTCGTCTCCTAATCAATATAATCAATATAATTATGAATATATTAATAAAATTCTAGTTATTCACCAAATAAAAAGCCTCATTCTTTTAGATCAAAATGAGTTATTAAGTTTTTATTTCAGGCAAATTTAAAATTGTTCGAATTGTGTAATCGTCAATTACTGACATTGGTAACCGACCCAAAGCAATTTGATTATAATTCAATTCGTGACGATCATAAGTAGAAAGTTCATATTCTTCAGTCATTGATAAACAATTTGTTGGACAATACTCAACGCAATTACCACAAAATATACATACTCCAAAATCAATACTGTAATTAAGCAATCGTTTCTTTCTAATATCAGTTTCCAATTTCCAATCAACAACGGGCAGATCTATAGGACATACGCGAACACATACTTCACAAGCAATGCATTTATCAAATTCAAAGTGGATTCGGCCGCGGAAACGCTCGGATGTAATCAATTTTTCATAGGGGTATTGAATAGTTACAGGTAAACGATTCGCGTGTGATAAGGTAATCATAAAACCTTGACCAATATACCTTGCGGCTCGTACTGTTTGTTGGCCATAATTCATGAACTCAGTTACCATAGGGAACATATCGTGAATATCTATAAAAAATAGGATACTTGTTTCTTTCTCTTGTTTGGGACAAGTCATGAATATAGAAGTATTTTTACAGTGAAAGAAGTTGGGAAGAAGTTGTTAATAATAGATTACCTAGAGAAATAGGTAAAAGAAATTTCCATCCAAGATTTAATAATTGGTCCATTCTCAGCCTCGGTAAAGTCCATCTTGTTGCGATAGGAATGAACAAGAACAAATAAGTTTTAGCTAATGTAATAAAGATACCAATTATTGTTCCAAAGACTCTACCCCTTTTAGTAATTTCAAAAAGCTCGGGAACAAATATGTATGGAATAGAAAGATTCCAACCCCCCAAGTAAAGAACTGTTACGAATAATGAAGAAACTAGTAGATTTAAATATGAAGCAACGTAAAATAAACCAAATTTGATACCGGAATATTCGGTTTGATAACCTGCTACTAATTCTTCTTCTGCTTCTGGTAAATCAAAAGGTAATCGTTCACACTCTGCTAGGGAAGAAATTAGAAAAACTAGAAATCCTATAGGTTGACGCCACAAATTCCATCCCCAAAAACCATATTTTGACTGCGCTTCCACTATATCAACGGTACTTGAACTGTTAGATAATCATAGTGGATGATAACATCACTGTTCCCACCCCTATTGCAGAACCGTACATGAGATTTTCACCTCATACGGCTCCTCAAAGGTCACAAATAAATCTAAGGACCCGTCCTTATTTATTTTTCTTGATATGTTTGTAGGATAAATAGAGATAAAATGAAATCTATTGTAAGGTCCCCATTAGACACTGGAATTCTGTCTGCTATATTTATTTATACTATAATAAAATAAATTTATACTATAATAAAATAAAGTGCTTCTGAATTCATCTTCTCTTTTAATAATTTAATCTTTGTTGAGTAATAACTTAATCCTTGAATAAAATCTTTCTTGTAACAATATCTATAGATATTTCAACCTAACGTTTTCAATTACGAAATCCAATTAGACCTTGCATTAGTTCATGAATCATGACAAGAATTCTATCTCTATATAGAGAAAGAAAAAAAGATATTTTTTTTTTTAGCGCATTCAGTCTTTCGATTTTTTTCGTTCCTATTCTCCTTTCTCAAAAAAAGGGGACCTTAAACAAAGTTAAAGGATTACTTCGTTCTTGATAGTTATTTACTTAATCGGTGAATAGAAGTATACTCTGGATCGGAATCGTGGGAAGTACTCCTTGATCATTTCTACCAATTTAAAGCCCCAATTATAATTCTTTTTATACACAGAATACACTTACATAATCTCTATTACGAATCCTTTGTGTACCTTAGTGTTCCTAGCTATCCACTTATTTTTATCAATCCACTTTTGGGTAATACATATGCTAATAGATAGTAAAAACCTCATAAAGTAGATCTTTTGAACCCGCTTCAAGTCATCATGATTAATCAATCAATCTTGGGGTAAACAGTCTCTAATACTTAATGTTTACTTTTATTAACTCTTGTACATAGGAAATGAGATTCAATCTTTTACTGCAAATTTATAAGCCGTTTCTTTCACTCATATAACTATCTGGTTTCCTTCATCAACCCCCGAATAATGAATAAAAAACGAAAATATATATTCAACTCATGACATTTCCTTCCTAGAAAGAAAAAGTAGGGTCAAATTTATGTCTTAACGAATCACACGTAGAGATATTGATAACACACATAGAGTTAATGGTATTTCATAACTAATTGATTGAGCAGCAGCTCGTAGACCACCTAAAAAAGAATATTTATTATTGGAGCCATATCCTGACATAAGAAGGCCGACAGGAGCTATACTTGAAATAGCAATCCATAAAAAAACACCGATACTGAGATCGGCTAAAACAAGATGATCCCCAAAAGGAATTACTAAATAACTTAATAAAACGGATATTACTGCTATAGACGGTCCAATACTGAATAAACGAGTATCTCCTCTAGATGGAAGAAGATTCTCTTTGAAAAGTAATTTGGTACCATCTGCTAGAGCTTGAAGAATTCCCAAAGGTCCTGCGTATTCAGGACCAATACGTTGTTGTATACCTGCAGATATTTCTCTTTCTAACCAAACAATTACTAGTACACCTATTGTGATTCCTAATACAGGAGTAAAAATAGGGATAAGCATCCATATGATCCCATAGACCTCTTTTAAGGATTCCAATCTAGAAAAAGAATTGATAGCTTGTACTTCTGTTGTATCCATTATCATTTTAACGATCAACTTCTCCCATAATGATATCTATACTACATAGTATCGTCATAATATCAGCCAATTTCATCCTTTTAACTAACTGAGGAAGAATTTGCAAATTAATAAATCCTGGCGGTCTAATTTTATATCGCCAAGGAAAAACACCCTTATCTCCTATCAGAAAAATTCCCAATTCTCCCTTTGGTGCTTCAACTCTCACATAAAGTTCTTGCTTCGACAATTCAAAAGTCGGAGAAGGTTTTTTACTAATGAATCGATAATCAAAGTCATTCCATACAGTATCTTTTGCTCTATCAAAACGGCGTATTTCTAAATTTTCATAGGGCCCTCCCGGAATTCCTTCTAGCGCCTGTTGAATAATTTTTATGGATTCCGTCATTTCACTGATTCGTACTAAATAACGAGCTAATGAATCCCCCTCTTTTTGCCATTGGACTTCCCAATCAAATTCGTCGTAACACTCATAATGATCAACTTTACGAAGATCCCATTGTATTCCGGAAGCTCGTAGCATAGGTCCCGACAAACCCCAATTTATTGCTTCCTCTCCACCAATAATGCCTACTCCTTCAACTCGTTCTAAAAAAATGGGATTCCGTGTAATAAGCTTTTGATATTCGGCAATTCCTGTTAAAAAGTAATCGCAAAAATCCAAACATTTATCTATCCAGCCATGAGGTAAATCAGCAGCGACTCCTCCAATACGAAAAAAATTGTGCATCATTCGCATACCGGTGGCAGCTTCGAATAGGTCATATATCAATTCTCTTTCTCGAAAAATATAGAAGAAAGGAGTCTGTGCCCCAATATCTGCCATAAAAGGGCCAAGCCATAACAAATGTGAAGCTATACGACTTAACTCCAACATAATGACTCTGATATAACTGGCCCTTTTAGGGACTTGAATATTCCCTAATTGCTCTGGTGCATTTACAGTTATTGCTTCTGTGAACATAGTAGCTAAATAATCCCAACGTGTTACATAAGGCAAATATTGTATAATTGTTCGATTTTCCGCAATTTTTTCCATACCTCTGTGTAAATAACCCAATATTGGTTCACAGTCAATAACATCTTCACCATCTAGAGTAACAATGAGTCGAAGAACACCATGCATTGATGGGTGGTGAGGTCCCATATTGACTATCATGAGGTCTTTTCTTGTAGCTGGTACAGTCATAGGTTTTTCCTGATTCATTCTTCCATGAATTGCTGAAAGCGAAAAGAAGTTCATCAAACTTTAAGCGAATAATTCAAACTAACTCTTCAAATTAACGAGTTTTTCTCTCTCGAATATCCAACTGTCCTATTAATTCTTTATAACGTGCTCTGTTTTTTTTTGACAAATAAGCCAGCAGCCGTTGACGTTTTCCCAGAATTTTCCGCAGACCTCTCTGAGATAAATAGTCTTTTTTGTGTAATTCCAAATGTGAGGTAAGTCTCCGTATCTTGTTGGTGAAACTTACTACTTGAAATTCAACGGATCCGCTATTTTCTTTGTTTTCTTCTTGTTCTTGCAAAATAATTGAAATAAATGAATTTTTTACCATAAAAGAATTTCACACTCCCCTTTTTACAGATAGTTATTTTATTGGATCAGTAATAATAGTAATAATAATGTAAGAAATTTTAATGTAGTATACACAATAATCAAAAATTTTTTATAGATTCCTGTTTTTTTCAATGAACATTAATGAATCCTTTTTTGGAGTTCATTTGTATAGTCATACAAAAAGAGGATACCAAATCGTTTAGTAGAAGATTCTGTTGATTAATATAAGGATAATTTCTTACCCGATTTACTTATCCCTAGAGAGGGGGATGTAAGACCAGCGCTAAGAGCATCGGGTTGTTTGCATATAACATGGATATTACAGATCAGCGAACAGAAAACAAAAATGAAAAATCTGATTGAATAGAACAACATAACTATAGAAAAAAAAAAAATTTAAATCAGGGGTACATATATATCCTTAACATACTCAAGCGGCTCCCATTATTGGTATCAAACCAATAGCGATTCATACAAGCTAAATCTTCTAATCGATAATTAGGCCAAAAAAATAACTTGAATTTAATTAATTCATTTTTTTTTCGGTCGAAATTTTTACTTTCATCCAAAAATTGACTCCAATTTTTTATCTTGTTCTCCTTGGAAAATGTTTTATTTCTATGCGCACCATTCTGATTCTTTAAATTCAAATTGAAAGAAATTAGAATTCGCAATTCTCTACGACGTCTAGATGATAAAATTTTTTCAGGAACAAGCAAATCATAATTATTTTTGTCTTTATTTAGAGTTTTCCTTTTATGTCTTGGAATGGATTCATCAAAATTATTCTTAGCAACATTTTTGGGGTTTCGGTATCTTTGATTACTTTGGTGCTTACTTTTATGAACCAATGAAATACCTATGATTTGATACATAAAAAACTGTCCGTCATTTTTTACAGATAGACGGGTAGGTTCCATAATTAATATTCCCTTTTTCGTTAATTGTGTAAGATTTAAACGCCTTCTCATTATATCCAGATTCATTTCTTTCCTTTGAATATAGGATATAGTAATTTTTCTTACATTTATGAGGCTAAGCAGGAGACCATATATCTGGATATTATTCATCATTTTTTGATTCAATTGATTCAAACGTCCAGTCCATCTTAATTGAAAAGGAAAATCTCCTTTAAGCAATACTTTTAGTTTTTCGATCGATTCTAAAAAATATTCTTCAATATTGTTTTGATTCTTTAATTCAAAATATTGTTTTGAATTTGATGGTCTAAAATTTAAAAAATATTCATTCGCCTCTTGTTTTCCTTTGATATTTGGATTTTCACTAAAATTTGGATTGATATTCAAATTAAAAAGAAGTAAGTTGCTTGGGATAAACCAAGGTTTCTCTTTATATTTATGATAAAGTATTAAAAACTCTGGAAATAAAAAAACTTTCGGATTCGATATGAGGTGATTTAAGATTAAGAATTTTTCATTCATTCCCATCCAATCAAAAGACACCCCCATCCAATCAAAAAAGACCTTTTTATAATTGATTTCGGAATTTGATTTAATTGGAAGATAAAAAAGACCATTATTATGAGAATTCTCCGTTATTTGGTCCTTATTAGGTTCAACCTGAATATTTGTATTAAATTTCCAACCCAAATATTTTCTATCTGTATTTTTTTCCATATATATAATATCACTTTTTTCTAGATAATTCTTGATAGGAATATTATTGAGTATGTTAAAAAAAGTTTCTTTATTTTTGGTGGAATTTTCTTGCTTCTTTATTGTTTCTAATGATGATCTATAAATATCAGACTTATTCTTAGTTTCAGAATTCATATATTTATATGAGAAAAGATCATATCTATAGTTTTTTTGAAAATTCTCCTCTTTATTTGGTAATAAATATACTTTCCAATTTTGTTTTTTTTTGTAATCCAATAATGGGTCTTTTTCATAGGAATACCTTTTCTTTAAATCATCATTTTGAGACATTTGAGACATATGGCATTGATTTATTTGATTTCGCCATTTTTGTGGGACTAATGTAGACCATGTAATCTGAGATAAATCATATTGATAATGACTTCTTAACCAGTTTTTCCATGGATTCTTTTCATAATTTGAAAGTTTGTTATGTCTTACTTTGGAATCAAATATTCCTTGTGTTCCAAAAAAATCCTTTATTTCATTCTTAAGAAAAAAAGATGGTCCATTATATTGAAGAATAGATCTTAACTTATTGAAGTTAATAACTTGGGTTTGTGATAATTTAAAAAATACATATTTTTGTGACAAGTAAGATAAATCAAAAAAAATATGTGGCTTCTGCTTACTATTTCTAAGATTATCAAAAGCCTTTTTTATAGTCATAGGCGAAATGAAGTCAATTTTATTTTGTTTTTTTTTATTAATTCTTTCTTTATCTTTATTTATTTCATTATTGTCAATGTATTTTTCAAGAATTTTTTTTGTTGATTCCATAAAAAGTTGTAGAGAAATTCTGCGCATATTAATTATACATAAAAAGATATCTACGTATATTTTTTCAATGCAAAATTGAAATATTAATTCAATATTTTTTCTTTTTAATATTTTCCAAATTTTTGGGGGTGATTCTCGATTAGTCTTTTTATTTTTTTTCATTATTTCTATTTGATTTCTGATTGTGTTTCTTCTATCAATTCTATGTTTAATCTCTTCTTTTGCCTGTGAATAATCTCTAGATTTATTTTGACTAAATGATTCATGAATTATCTGAGTGCTGATTATCGAATCCTTTTCTGTTTGAGTTTCACTTGATTCATATATTTCTCTCGGTATAAATAATGGAATTTTCTTTCCTTTTAAAAGTATTTGTTTTAAAAAGAAAAATGCTTTTTCTTGTTGCTTTGTTATTTTTTTTAAAACTCTTTGAACTCTAAAATTAAAATTTCTTATTTCGACTTTGTAGTCTATATCTTTAAAAACGGGTTCAAAAAAGGAAGGTGTTTTTCGAGGAGGACCAAAAGGATATTCTGTTTCCATTCCCAAAACTGTTAAAAAACAAGAATCAAAATCATCTTGTTGCTTTCGATCTCTATCAGAGAGTCGTAGCTTAGATCCGTGCCACGGTTTCAAATGAAAAGGATATAAGATTTTGATCTGAAAACCTTCTATTAACCAATTTTTAGGAAATTCTGTTTTGGAGAATTGAAGACCATTATAGCTGCACTTTAAATAAATTTCTCTATTCCAATCTTGGAAATCCTCATACCATTCCGGAGATTGCCGTAATAAAATACGGCCAATATTCTTAGCTATTATCAATAAGGGTAATTTAATATACCTTCTAAAAATTGATTGTGCTAGTAACAGAATACTTCTTGTTTTTTGTGCATATGGAATGTTTTCCCAGAATTCCATTGCGTCTTCCTGGTTGTTTTTTTTTATTTGGAATTGTTGATCTAAAATTTCAAATTCTGACTTTTTACCCAACCAATCTCTAATATTAAAAAAAAGCTTCATTAGGTCGGATATAGGAAAAGGAAAATCTTCCATTTTTTCCAAAAAAAGAGGGGAATGGGGATTTCCTTGAGACGGTCCCCA
>JARVZY010000716.1:0-27434 GCA_030686995.1 Artemisia argyi | reverse complement strand
AAAAAGGTAATAACTACAATGGCGTATGAAGTCTTCGTACTTTGCATCAAGTTGATGTCTTTATGAATCACTCCAACTATCATCGTTGTCAGAATCATCATCACTTCCGGCAACTATTTGGCGCATTGCATTTGCTTTCTCTAAAATGGCAGCTAACTTCAAATTGGTTGCCGGACCCTGAATGCTAGGCCTAGTCTGCGCTGCTGGTTTCAAGTTGAAGGACTGGTATAACCAAAGCAAATCATTATTATTGTGTAAAAAGAAAAGATCAGCAATATGCATGATGTAGAAAACATTATTACACATGATATAACGCAAGTATGTCAAGTAACTATGTAAGATGGCAATTTTTTAACCAGTTTAACTGGGTCAATCTAGCTTACACTGTATCTAAATTCTAGAATGCGTCAAATCAGTAATATTAACAATTTTAGATAAATACGGAAACGGTGAATTAAATGGGTCGAAAGTAGCATCAAGCGTATGTGTATATAAATTGAATAAAACCTTCTAAACCAGGTTACCCGGGGAGAGCGATTTCTTTAACTCAGATGTACCCGGTCTAACCGAGTATCCACGTGGACCATTTCCGACCCTTTCCCTGGTCCCTGGCAACCACCAATATGTGTGTTTGAACCTGAGACCTCTTGTGAGGACATCAGGGTGACTAACCACTAGGCCACCTTGGTGGTGGTTAATTAAGGGTGTGTTTGGTAGACAGCTTTTGAGAGCATTTTAGATCAATTAGCATTTAGCATTATTATTAAAAAGCTCGTTTGGTAGAAAGCATATAGCATTTATAAAATTATAAAAATGCTCATTTCTTTATGCTCTTTGAATAAGCATTTAGCGTTACATCATTTTACACCTTAAAATTACAGCTACAACTATTCTACCAAACGCTTTTATAAATTAAACTGCTACTGCCCGCTTACTGCTACTGCTAGTTTCAACAAACACACCCTAAACCTTTTAAATCCTTCTTTTTTATTTTAGATAACTATATTCATGATATAGTTTTTGCGATAATTGGTTACAAAAATTTAAAAAGCGAATACACAATAACATGCTTCTGGATCAGGAATAAAAAATTTCCCATTCGAACTCGAATCCTTTTCGACCCATTACCCAACCCGTCTTACCTCTAGACTAGTCACCAGTTTCGAGTGATCATATGTTAACTTTTGTAAAAATTATGTTACAGATGCAACTAAATGGAACAATTTTAAAAGTGATGAAAACAAGGAAATAAAGATTGGTAATTTGTACCTTTAACCGTATCTGTTCCAATAAAGTGCCTCTTTCCTCTTCCTTTTGTATCGGAGGCATTGCTCGTTCTGATACCTTCCTTAACTGCAAAACAGCAAGCCAAATAGGTTAAGCTAAGGGATTCAGCTAAGAAGGAAATGGAACAAATGGGCGAACTGATCAAACAGATTGGAAGTCAATTAGGAAAAAAAAAAAAATAATAATAACGCAAAAAGCTCCTAAAACACTTCATTAGAAACAGAAGAATTATTTGTGATAGCATAGATTTTAATCATATTTAGCACATTAAATATTTATAAAACTTAAAAAAATGTTCGAGGACCGGCCAACCCCATCCACCCGTTTTTTTTACCTGAACCATTTTAACGCATTCAGATCACTGAGAGAATTATCAACTTTACCTTGCTTTTGTCATGAGCAGCAACTGCATCAATGAGAGGGGTACGAGGTCGTTGAATCTTCATAGGGCGGATGCCGTTTGGCCTTTCATCATCAACTAGAGGAAGTGAAGATGTGCTGGATGGCCTAATAATTTCACGTTCAGAAGGAAACACATATAGAGGTCGCTCTTTATCAGATGGTGGTTGTGGAACAATCCTTTCTGCAGCTTCCTCTGTGTTTACACTTGGCTCGGTATCAGATGGTGGTTGTGGAACAATCCTTTCTGCAGCTTCCTCTGCGTGTACACTTGGCTCGGTATCAGATGGTGGTTGTGGAACAATCCTTTCTGCAGCTTCCTCTGTGTTTACACTTGGCTCAGTTGGTAACTCGTTACTGGAACTTTCCATGTCTTCATAACCATTATCAGACTTCTCGTTTGTTATATTTTCATTGTGATCTAGTGGAGGGGGAGTTTCAATTGGTGGAAAAGGTGATGGGAAGTTACTGAAGCCATGTAGCCCGCCATCTGGCATTGTACTCACAGAAGTATTCTGAAGCTTTCCCGTCCTCCATTGCATAGGTGGAAGAGGTGGTAATGGTGGTATCTCTTCTATGTTGATTGGAGCCAACTGCGGAAGCATGTTAAAACCAGGAAGGTTGTCATGGCTGCTTAATTGTGGTAAGTTCGCCATTGACGGTTTTAGAATTGCTTCATGGTTCACTGGGTAAGGCTCAGAATCTACAGTTTCCAACTGAAGTGATTGTATATGAGATCGGTCACCCATTTCTTCTATACAAGTGGAGTCACTCGTGATAGATGATGCATTTTCAAGTTGACCAATGTGATCAACTTGGTTCAGAGATTTAGATACTTCATTTTGGTCGACGAGATTTGATGATTTAGATTCTTGGGCTTCTGCTGACGCAGGCGAGTCAGGAGCACTGTCCAGAAATTGGGCATTAGATTCATCAGTAAGTACATGGTTGTCAAGTAGAAACTCATCAGGTGAAATATCCACTTGCACTTCATTTTGATCCGTTTTCTCAGTAACAAGAATGTTTTCATTGTGCGTGATTTTTGAATTTGTAGATGGGCTATCTACATCATTTTCATTCAGATTGACACAGGTAGCCGGGGATGATATAGGAATGCTATTAAGATCTTGTAAATGATCATAAGATACAGAAGGGATCGAGTCAAGCTCAGAAGAGACAACTGGTTGCTCACTCGATTCCTTCTTTTCACCAGATTCAATAGCTTCCTTCTCTGTAGATGCATCATCAAGATCATCTACCTTTGAGTGATCATGATATGCAGAAGGAACGGAATCCAATTCCGGAGAAATAAGTGAGTGCTCAGTAGAATCCTTTTCAACAGACTCATTAATGACCAACCCATTCTCCATAGTACATAGACCATTGTCTTCATTCTCGTCCACATCACAAGAGACATCTTCGGTTTCTGATTTCCCGGAATCCACTTCAAGACCCTTGCTCTCACTATTGTCGACATCAACAGGGACAAAAACAGGTGTCACATCTTTAGTTTCTGAATTTACTGACTCGGTTTCTCTCTCCTTTAATTCTTTTTGACCTTCTAGAGTAGGAAGATCGTTGTCTCCAATTCTATCATCAGCAGGATCGCAAACAAAGTCAACCGATACTGATTCTTTGTCTCGTAACTCTGTTTCAACGTCACTAGAATATGGAACTCCAGCTTCTTCCGGAACAGATTTACTCTCAAGAAAATCATCTCCTAGCTCCCGTTTGGATATAGAACAATTATCAGGACTAGATGCCATCTCTTCATCAGGATTCACATCTCCATCATCAATTTCAGGTTCGTCCAAGGTGGGACCCGAAGGCTGCTCTTCCACTTGTGAAGTTACAAGGCTAATATTGGAAATATCGTTCTCATTTTCAATTGTAGAGGAATGAACATCAACAAGCTCAGATGTAGAGGCTACAATGTCTTCCAAGTCACTTTCACTTTCTTCGTTTTTCTTAGGACTACTAACATCTACACAATTGTTTGATGACAGTTCACTCAAATCTGATTCTTTGGAAGTGCTTTCTTTAGATATTACTCCTTGATCCATAGGCAAAGCTGCATTATCACTCACCTCAGTGCTATTATCAGAGGCTTGTTGGGTTGCAGCTCGGGGACGGAACGGAATTTCAGTAGATGCAAACGCATGAGGAGAATTGACACCACGGGGTGACATGTTACCAACTGAACTGCTTGTATCGGAATACGAAAAACTTGTTATTTTATTCTTCATTGAGCTACTCTCATCCTCTGATGCAGATAGAGAATCTGAAAACTGTGATTGAAGCTGTTCAATATGTGTATCAGAAAGGTTTTCACGTTTTATGCTTGGATCAGAGTTAGCTCTAAGTTCGACATCTGTTTCAACTTCCGATTCCATGGTAGCAAGAGCATCCATGTAGTTGTCAGTCTCACTTGCCACGCCATCTGATTGGTAACCTTCTTCAACTCCATCTGCTTTGTGCTCCTCGTTAACCGATATGTGTTTCTCTTCAATACCATCTGCTTGCAAATCAATACTCGAATTTTCATGCCCGTTACTTATGTGCTCCATAGAGACTGTCTTATCCACCATTGGAGATTCATATCGACTACCATTATGCCTGGGTGAGCCTAAGGGTGAATTTACCATTCTATCCCCGAGTGTTTCAAGCTGTGGTTCATGAGAAATATTGGAAGGTAATCTAAGAGGCGAGGAAACCATGGGTACTTCATGGACAAGTTTATCCTCCGGTGGAGAGTTTAACAGCTTTTCCATGTACCCTTTTCCAGTTTCCGTATCAAATGGAAACTTGATATCCCTTTTCTTCAACTTCACACGCCGTGCAGGTTCACTTGCACCATTTTGCACACGCTCCTCTAGGAGTAATTGATGGAGTCTGCGGTATTGCAAATGAAAGGAAGTTAATGCTGAAACTGAAAACGAATTATCTTTTCTACGAAAATTACTGGTGAATTAGGAACCTACTTGACATGTGACGACTGGAAAGCCTCAGGCGTCTCTCCATTTTTCAATCGTGATCCCTTCTTCTGTTAACATATGATAAGGTTATAAGAATTAAAAAAAAAAAAAAAAAAAAAAAAAAAAAAAATTAACATCTGTATTAATTCACTTCATCAACTAACCTTTGTCTTGCGTATTTTCTTGTCCCTTTGAGCTTCAGCACTCATCATTTCAAATGATGACGCTTCCACTTTATAAAATGATGGATCTGTGTAACGTTTTAAGCATGCTCCAGCACCAGCAACGTCGAACCTGTCGAAAGCAGCATTAATTAGTAATGTCTGCAAGTTAAGTGAAACCCTTCAAGTACTTCCCATCCCAAAACTAGAGTCCAAAATTTCCATTAAGTGTCAAATGAGTTCATTTTAGCCTCAACTTAGTGATATAATAATCAAATATCTTAAGTTCTTAACAGGGAATAAATAATCAATCAATCAAAGTTAATAATGGATTTTCAACTACAATTATGGGATGGAGGGAGTATATGCAAATAAATAGAGTTTCATACTTGTCTAGAAGAAACAAACGAGGCGGCCCACGAGATTCTTCGTAAGAATCCATGACAAACCGAGGCAAATCTCCCTTGGTGATAAGATTCTGCTCTGTTTGGAGATTTGGATGCCAACTAATACCTGTAAGATCAATAGCGATACTCAGTAATTGCTCACATGACCAAAATTTTCGTTTGGAAAAAAATGCTACATAAAATGGTTCATAAACGTTAAAGTACAGCATGTTGCAAAACTGCAAACAGATCAGCGCATCGTTTTATCAGAAAGGGGAAAAAAACTGATGATGATGATCATGACCACATGACTGACAGTAACAAATTATATCAGAAAGCTCTATGCATTAAGTTTATCGCTAGAATGGACGTGACTATAGGTCTTCTTTGATAACTCAGAATTTAGGTTGCTTTAGACTATTGCATATTTTATTTGCTAGATATATTCAACTAGTCTTTTGCCCATTTTCTTGCTACAGATCCAATAATGGTTTTCGCTATTTGCATACTCCGTGTAATTTACATCATCCCTAAGCCATAACTGCTTAACGAGTAAATGTGATAGGTTTCCCCATGTTTGAAGCAATCAACACTTAGGTGAGAGGGCTTAGATTACATTCTTTGTGATGCTCAAGTAGTTCTAGTTATTCCTGACAAGAAGCTTAAATAATTCTAATCCTATTATAGTTTGTCGCCAAATCTTTTTGTGCATAAAAAAGGGCAGTAATTTATCTTATAAGCTTCTACAGTCTTAATGAATAAACGATGGGAATATACAGCATTACAGCAAAAGTGGTAGGCGCTGAATATAGAGTCTAATATGGACTACAATCAGTTATAATGGCTGGGCAAAATATGATTCCAACCTGAACTGGAGAAGAATGCTGAATGGCCGGTTTGTGAAAGGAATGCCCTTTCAATTGCAGGGAAATCTGCCTCAACCTGTTGAACACGCACCAGTAGACCATGGCCCCTAGCGGCAGTCACCATCACTTCTTCATGCAAACCATGGAAAATCTCGGCTGCAAACCTTCAGAAATTGGAAGTAAGCTTTTCGTCAAAACAATGTCATATGGCAATGCATCATAATCTTTTATCAAGTAAACCTACTTTAACAATTAAACGTGTTTTTATAATGTTGGTTAGCTAGTTATGCATGCACTATTTTCCTATAAACATAAATGCACTAAACGACGCTGCACACTGAAAGCTACTCACTACCATCCTCAATGCAATACAGAAAAAAGTTTGTTTGACTTGCTCAAATTTGATAAATCAAACCCACCAAAACGTAACAACCATACATTGCAAATCCAGTAAAGAAATATGCAAGCACCTTACTCAACTTGTTCCATCCTAATCTTGCAAAAATACATTCTTAATCCATCAACATAATCAAACGTAAATCAACCTCATGAGTCACACAAATCACATAACTTCCTCATTGATTCCAACTTACAAACATCTCACTATCACTTTTTCCTTAAACTAAATTTATTACCTAATAAAAAAGCGGGCCCCACCAACCGATCCCACAGTCGATATGTGAGGTAAATCGTGTAACACCATATAATTAAAGGGGCACCAAGACAGGATTTGAACCCATTACCTCAGCATGTCCACCACCATTGGATTACCATCACGGGGACTTAAATACATTACCTTAAATTGTACACTATCTTAAACAATCCCAATCCGATAACGAAATCAATACACAGCCTATATTAATGCACATTTATGTACACCTATCCAATCCAGTGTTCCACAAATTAAATAAACCCAAACTTAACAATCACTCAAAATCACCTCAAGTCATTCACACAAATCTTCGATTTACAAACCCTAAGCTATCATCGTGCTAACCATAAACAGACGTGGTCCAAGATTTAAACCTCCAGACCCCATTATAGGTGCATTTCCCTAACTGCTAAGCTACTATCCTGGGGACCACCTTCAAAACCACACCATATTTTTTTCCTTAATCTATACATTACCTGAAATCCTAAAGTACTTTACATAATCACAACCCGATAACTAATTCCACACAAAACCCAAATCAGTTCACATTCATTTAACACCAATTCAATCAACAAATCATAAAAAACATATATTTTTGTGTTTTCCTTCGGACAAATATTATATTTTTGCGTGGTTCGCCTTAGGGGGTGTTTGTTTAAGCTTATTTGATCTCGGCTTATATATTATTATATCATAAACTCAAACTTTTCGGCTTATTTCGAGACTTACATATATTTATTATGACATAATAAATGTATATATTCTCGTAAGTCTCAAAATAAGACAAAAAGTTTGAGCTTATGAAATACAAGCTGAGATCAAATAACCTTAAACAGACACCCCCTAATGCAAAATGTAACATTATTTGTCCGACATAAAACACACAGTTTAAGAAAAGCTTTCGGGTGTGTTTAGTTGGTGAAAAATACTCCATTTTTCTAGAAAATTTTTCATTGAAAACTCGTTTAGTCGAACATTTTTAAGAAGTTTTTCCAAAAGAATGAAAATCTCATTTTTCAAAACTTAACTAGAATTTAGGAAAGAGCTTTATACTCTTTCCTATACTTTTCCTTACATTCTTTTACGTCTCCTTGCATTTTTCAATTTTCTAAAAATTGTCATCTAAACGCGTTCTCTAAAGAAATTTTTCTACAACTAAACACACCCTTAATTATTATTGTGTTCTCTTTCTTACTCATTATGACAAGGGGGTGTTTGTTTAAGATTATTTGTGAGCTTATGAGTTTATTTGATCTCGGGTTATATTTCACAAGCCCAAAATTTCCGGCTTATTTTGAGACTTTAATATAAGCTTATATTTTAAGCTTACATTTTATTATAAGCCGGAAAACCCGGGCTTGTGAAATATAAGCCGAGATCAAATAAACTCATAAGCCCACAAATAAGCTTAAACAAACACCCCCTAAGCCAAACCACACCAAAATGTAACACTTATCCGACATAAAACATTACTATTTTCTCTTTCTTACTATTTGCATAATAATTAGGGGGTGTTTGTTTAAGCTTATTTGATCTCGGCTTATATTTCATAACCTTAAACTTTTCGGCTTATTTCGAGACTTACATATCTCGAAATAAGCCGAAAAGTTTAAGGTTATGAAATATAAACCGAGATCAAATAAGCTTTAAACAAACACCCCCTAATTATTATCATTCCGACAGAAAACACACAGTTTAAGAAAAGCATTAACTATTACATCTTTCTCTTTCCTACTTTTAAGGCGGAAAATTGGGGCTTATAAAATGGGGGTGTTTGGATCAGCTTATTTAGCCAGCTTATGGGCTTATTTGATTTTGGAAAAGCCGATAAGCCCAGTTATCGAAGCTTATTCACTTTAGCTTATTGGCTTAAGCCAATAAGGTGAAGTTTATAAGGTCATAAGCTTCAATAACTGGGCTTATCGGCTTTTCCAAAATCAAATAAGCCCATAAGCCGGCTAAATAAGCTAATCCAAACACCCCAAAAAGTTAAAAAAAAAAGTTTTTTAAAAAAAATTTAAAAACATACTCGGCTAAATCACCAAGCTGACGAAGAACACCAACGAGACCCGCCATGGCGACGCCTTCAAGCAAAGCTTCGGGATCATCTTTATCTGCTGATTTATAAAGCTCTGGATCAGCTAAGCTGAACTCGTTCCGGATTTGGTATCTGCTGAACGGCATTTTGAAGAAATTAAGATGGGGTTAGACTAATTAACATAACGGATTGGGTCAATTTGGGGTTGATTTTTAGAGAGAGAAAATGGGGTGGTTTTAGAGAGAGAAAGTGGTGGTGGTGTGAATGAATGTGTGACAGAGTGGAGGAGACGACTAACTTGGAGGTGAGGGTGGTGGGATGTTTTGCATTTTCGTCCTTTGAGATTTGCTTACTTTTATATAAAAAGGGGTGTCGGAAAAGCTGGCCTGACTTGAACTCGAATCTGATTAAAGACTATTCGGGGCTATTTTTTAATTCGGGTTATTTGGGTAAATCCAAGTAACCTAAATACTAAATAGGGTTGGAGTATCTGGGTAAAGATGTTTGGCTAATTCAGGTTCGGAACGACCAGATTAACTCGAATAAGGGTTTTGTATAATTCTTTATGAATTATATATGTAAACTTATTAAACTAGACAATTTATTTTAATCATTTTACTCATACTCGAGTTGTCCGGAACTAAATAGACCCAATCCGAATAGGCCCAAAATTGGCTAACCCGAGATATTAATATGGTTATGATCTTTTTTTTTTTTTTTTTTTTTTTTTGGTCTCAACGCAACTTTGACTGAACCCAATCGGCTGACCCGATTGACACCCCTAGATATAAGTATGATAATTGTTTAAGTTACAAAAGAAACGCTTCTTTTTACATTATTATGAAAACATGAGAACTCGATCGTCTGGATATGTAAAATACAGGATCTCCACAATCTTAGGTGGAAATGAAGGAGACAGATACCCAATTCAAAGTGTGTAAATAGGATTTATGTGTACAGAATAGATCAACAGAGGTCTGTGAGTACCTATGAAGCACATGAAATTATGTAGTGTAAATGTATGTCAAATACACCAGTTTTTTATCAGATGCATATAGTTTTATTTTATTTTATTATTATTTTTTATTTTTTTTTTATGTTACAAATCTTCTTTGGTTTAAATAAAATGCACTTTATAAGTTTTAGTTATAGATACGACATTATGTATGTGATTTTTTTTTCTTTTTATTATTATTATTTTTTTTTTTGGCAATTTCATATCTGCCCCCTGAAAATCAAAAAATTCATGTTTACCCATAACATAATTTAAAATCATTGTATATTATGCATTCTCCAAAAGTTGTAATTTGGGTATATATATAAAACTAATCATAAAAAGAAAGAGAAATATGAAATTCATCTTTTTTTCTTTCTTTTTTTTTTTTTTTTTTTTCTTTACCAATAGTAAAGTTTAGTAATCTACTGATGAGATGATGGCACATTGTTAACATGTAAAAGTTATTATTCTTGTACATAAATAATAAAATTATAACTTGAAATATATAGTTTGTTGCTATTTCATGTAGATATAACTTTAGATTTGTTTAGTACAATTATTTAATTTAGTCGAACAATGCTAATTCTATCAAGATTAATAAGCTAGTCGACTTTGGTCAGGTTATGTTTGTTAATAACTGGTTTGTGAATTGGTGTCTCCTCTTAATAGAGTTACTTATCATAGTTTGTCAGTCAGTGAACTCAAACTCGAAATTATCAGATAAAATCTTACATCATGATCACTTAAAAAGTGGTGTATATAAAATGTAGAGTACATAGATTTAAATTAAATGGCAAACGAGGTTGTATATAAAAATGTCACATGAACAACAAACAACAAAACTTGTGTCTGTCAAGTGGGCACGATTATGTCCAAATACTAAACACCTTTACACCATTTTGTTCTTGTCATTTTTCACATTGGTTTGTCTTCTAGTTGTTGCATAAGCTTGAAATTTGTGTAAACATATAATTTTTGAAGTATTTTTCTCTCACAAACAACAATTCAAATCTTTTTGCGTTTTGCTAAACATATCCTGAATACCTACCTTTAAGAAACAAAAAACGTGTATAATTGGTGGTACGTTGAATCAATTGAGAGATGTTAAAATTCAAAGAGTGAATAATTATTGTTAAAAGTACAAATAAATAAACGTGTCTGAATACCTTAAACATAGTTTTTAGACCTACATTTACCAATTGACTTATCTTTTTAGGTGAGAAAAAAGCACATTTGTTACAAGAATTATAAAACTCCATTCATTTCAAAATAAGTAGTCAGTTTGACTTTTTAGAGTTTTTTTTGTTCAACGTTAACCTTAAATATATTTATTTGTGTTATATAATTTTTAATGAAAATTTATAAATGATAATACATTTAAAATCTAATTCATTCATATATTATAGCACAAATAAAAGTATTTAAACTCAAAGTTGAACAAGATATACTACAAAAAAATCAAACTGAACAATTATTTTAAGACGAGGTAGTACAAAAATTAGCCGTGTTCTTTCTTGTTTCCAAAGGATCAAAAGTTAGTTCCATTTTTCTTTTTTTACATATAAAAGGTACTTTTCAAGTGCCAAAAGTTCATTTGTTCCCATTAACTTTATGGTCCTATCTTCCAAATAGCATAGAAGTTTGAAACTCAAAGTGGAAGTAAACAAAATTATAGGGAGTAAAAGTGCATTGAGCCAAAAATGAATTAGTTAAATAATTAATTTTAAAATAGTTCAAATTGGTTATGGTGCTTAATTTACGCTGAAGGAATAGTTAATGAAAGGTGACGAAGAGGAATAAAATGCTTTGGGTGTATAAAAGTATAAAACACATATTGGGCCCTTTTGGTATTTATCAATAGAATATTTCGATTTTGTAACAACCAAACCGATCAAAATTTATGAGGGTATTTAAAAATTAAAAAATAAATAAATAAATAAATTGTTGTTCACATTTCTTAAATTGTTTGTTTACTTCTAAAAATAAATAAAAAATTTAGATCAAATTTATTATATTACATACACTTGATGTTATTATTACAAATTTCGATAAAGTTATAAATAAATTAGTTAAGCGTAAAAGTGTCAGTCCGTAAAAAATAAGAAAGAGATTTTTGTAATAATGATATTTTTTTTAAATTGTGTATTTTTGTCAATGAAAAATTATTCTGCGACGTAAGAAGTATTTTGGATTACATTCGTAAAAGAGAGAAATGTTTATATAAATTTATCATCTAAGTTTTTATGTTTTATTATTGAGTTTTGCTACAACCTCTTATATTTTTATCTTACAAATCATTCTACACATATAACAATATTATATAGTTTTTTCTTTCACTTATTCTCTCTCTGTATATAAACCATCTATTCTGACATTTGTCATGATTCTGTAAGTAAGACGTTTTGTAAGAAGAAGTTGTATGAAGTTTTAGCATTTTCGTTTATTAATTCAACTGCTAAATCCGATAGCAAAGAAATTTCCATCAAAGGTGTATGGCATTGTCGGATTCTGCTTTTAAATCTAATTTAATAAGGAAGATCTTTTAAGTCGGTTTTCTAACTTATTAGCTAATCAACTTGAGTCTACAAAGCTCTTAAAAGAAGAAGAAGAAGAAATAAATAACAAACTTAGAGGATAAGCATATGTTCTTTCCCCAATATCAAATTTAGCTCTTAACATTACATAATAAGCTCTTAACCTTGCAAATTATATGTACTTAGATGACAACAAGTCACATTTCACACAACGTTAACTTACTATATCGAGTCAATAGATATGGGTTTGAGTCCCACCATTGTCCTAAAGTTCTCAATGGTACCATCTCCCACCACAAATGATCATATTGACTAGTCAATGAGGGGCTTATTGAAGAAAATGGCAAGGGTTCAAAACCCACCTCCTGATAAGTACAGACACTGGGAGTCTGGGACATGTGCTAATTGTCTGGTGCCGGGTCTTTGTGAGAGAGTTTAGTTGACATTTTTAAGATGCATGGAATCAGGGTGATCAATCGTTCTGCACCTTTATTGGAGGAGCACATATGAATATTTATATTTCGTAGAACAAACTGACATGCATAAGCGTTTGAAAAGACTGGCGAGGGACCATAAAAAAGAAGTGCTCGAAAAGGTTTTGTCGTTGTGATAAACAACTTGTCCCTTCATAGTCTTATATTTTTTTAAAAGTCACGATTTTGACATCATAAGTCTTGTTTGTTAGTGATGACTTTAGTCATATATACATGTTTTACATGTAATCACCTCCAAATGGCCTAGTGTTAATGTTTTTGACTTTCAAACAAAAGGTTAAGGGCACGTTTAGTATATTACTAAGGGAATGAAACAATGACTTTGATAGTCATTGCAAGTGTTTGTTTAAGACTGTTGGGCCCACCACTATTACTATGAAAGTCACATATTTTCCATACTCCATATATGACTAGAGAGGGGGGAATGGATTCTTTCATAGTTGAGGGACCCACCACTACTATCAAACTCATTCCCATTGTCATTCCTCGCATCATACCAAACGCACCCTAAAAGTTTAAGGTTCAAGCTTCGCTAGATGTGTATATTTGGAGATGGTCAGGAAAGAGTCGAAAACAGTTTCAAAATTAACCCGTTAAAACCGTATACATCTGAGTCAAAAGACTTGCTTTCTCCGAGTAACGTGAACACAGAAAAACCACATCCGATTTATCCGTTTATACATGTTTTACATGTACGGTGATTTTAACGTGAGTGAGATTATGTAATTTCCATTAATCAAGGGATGGACCAAAATACGAAAAAAAAAAAAAAACGAACGGTAGAGATCACGTGATGAGAAATTGACATGGTATATATTGTGGGATCCATCTGTCATGCGTTCCATAATATCGCATGTTCTTATTATCAAATGCTAAATATAAGAGCATCCACTATAGTGGTTTATGAATAGGTCTAAACTTTTTTGAAAAGGTTTATAAATTTGTGAACCATAGTGAGCAACCATTTCAATCCTATGTGGAATGAAAAGGTCTAAGATTTTGAAGAGGTCTAAACTATTTTTTAATTCTTTTTTATTTTTATTTTTTAAAATGTTGATTGTGTTTTATGATATAAAAAACTTTTTTAATAGGTTTATCTATAGTAGCAATAGGTTTATAATATGAAAAGGTTTGTAAATTAATAATGTATTAATTGTATAAACATTTTAATAGCTTCATCATAGTAGATGCCCTAAGTAGTACCAACATAAATAATTCAGAATATTAAATATAATCATACGTTTTAGATTTTGTGTTCATAGGCACTATATTTTTCATCTAAAATAAAATGTAGTCATTCTTGTCCTTTTGTGTTCAAATAATTGGTTGTTGTTTTTCTGCTATATTAGTTTGGTTCGGTTGAAAACTTTAACTCAAAAGAAGTTTACTCCTAATTAAGGAAATAGAAGGGTGTGTTTATTCCTAATTAAAGAACTAGAAGGGTACGAGTAATGCGATGACAGTTACACGGTGATTATTTTTGTAGCGAGCAAAAATATTTTTCATTTTAAACAATCATTATTTAACATGTCCCAAATACTTTATAACAGTTGGCACTTTTATTTTTCAAATTTTAACATTAAATTAATGGTTATAAGTTTAGTGAGTTTTTCTTATAAACAATTATATTAAAATATATCATTATTGTAATCTAAAAATATATATATCATTATTAGAGAGGTTATTATATGTTTTAAATGAGACTTAAATTTTTAAATTTTATATTAATTTTTTAATTTTCTTTTTATAGTAATATTTGTTGTTTTAAAATTTTAGTACTTCCTTTTATAAGAAATCATGAATCCTTTATAGTATAGTATAGATAGACGTTAAACCGGACTCAAAATCTTTTATATAATAAAAGAATTATATTATTTCGGAGTATATTTACAAAGCCCTTCTCAATGTAAAAAAAATTGGACCAATAAGAAAGCTCAATTTTGCCACGTAGGCAAAATCAAGCAATATAATTGGTCAATAAAAAGTCAAAATCAAATTGATTTTTGGTCAAACTATAATAAATTTGGTAAAGAAATTTGGTTTAGAAAAAAACACATAAGAATATCTGTGTCAAATTTGTGAAAACAAAAAACTTTAAAAAAATGAAGTAATTAATAAAACTTTAGTGGTTGGAATTTACCTAAATTATATAAAGTTGAGTGTAAAATTACAACTTACTATATATTTTAATAACTTTATAAAATAACAAATAACCCCTTAAACTTTATAAGATTACCTTTATTTAAAATTACACGAGTATTAGTATTTTTTCAAACTTTTATCTATTAAAATTACACAATTTTATAAATATACGATTTAGTTTTAATATACGATAAATATTTTTTAAAACTAATATTAGTTTTAGACTTTTATCCATTAAAATATTTTTTTACTCTATACGTTAAATAAGGATTCATGTTACTTTATTTTAAAAGTTTAATTTATGCGTACACGAGTTTGAATATTAAATACGGCCAAACTATTGTTAACGGGAATATAAATATATCAAATTTAAGCACTAATTACTGTGATATGAAAATAAATATACGCTATTATACTTATAACAACGACTAATGAAACTATTATTTAAAGTTTATATATGGATATCAAGAAAAATATTTTTAAAAAACTTTACGAAATTTAACTTCACATAGAGGACTTCCGTCACTACGAAAGGTGTCCCGTGGATGGCGTACTGATATATCTCCTATTCGTGCTGATTATGTGCTACTAAACTCGGACATTTTATACAACATTATATGAATAGTTAAAGTTAAACAACAACACCAACTTCAACCTCAACCTCAACATCTATGTCAGTTAAACAAAGTTAAATCGTTTAAGCAACAATTTTTTATTTTATTTTTATTATTTTTTTTTACAAAATGTTATTGTAATAGATATTAATACATAATAAAAAATCCTGGACAAGTATTAGTTATAATTATATCACAATTTTCACGGGTAAATTCTTATATGTGCATATACTAAACTAAAATTTTAAGATAAATTCGATTTATGTGCATTCACGGGACTTATAGCTAGTATGTGTAAATGAATCATTGTTCCTACTTTGTCAAGATCAATCACGGTTGGATGCAAACGATCCATTTTTACATCTTTTAGCAAGAAAACAACATAACTCCAAGTATGCAGATTCTTCTAGCACTTGGCAAAAGAAACTTAGCAATTGTCAAGCATACACAATATAAGACATATATTTTCTGATATACTTCAAGTCGAATATAACATAGTCAAGTACTCAAGTATATTTCAAGCACATTGTATCGAAACCGAACGATGTCAAGCTTCGGAGGCCATTAATCGATCCATGTGACCATGTCCACATCGAGAGGTTAGAGTTGGTTAGAATGATGTCAAAATAGAAACAAAGTAGATCACTTTTTAAAACATAACTCTTTTGATCATATTTGGTTTGTTAGTACAATGTTGATAGAATAACCACCACAACAATAACAACTAATGTATTCAACCTCTTCTTGTTATTTTGCTTTCAACTTTCAATTGTAGGATCACTTTATTCGAACAACCTACAACTACCTCAAATTAGACCCTAAAATAACTTTAATATGTCACAATACCTACTAAATTAGGTAAAAAGAAGTCTATGAGTTTTCTTTGTTAAAAGTTAGTCCACTTTGGTCACTTGTTAGGTCCAAAAAGTAAATGTAACTATGTTTAATCTCATTATACAAACCCAACAAGAACAATAATCGGTTAAAACTTAGTTCAATCATTCCATAACCACCATCAAAATGATATTGTGGTAAGGCTAAAGATGAATGTAATAATGAGATTTCAAGACCGCATTCACTATGGTCATTTTAGTGTCATATCATTTTTTTCTCTTTACAACCAGTTTTATCAATAACTTAGTTTAATAAAACAACTAACTTCAATACCAAAACATATCCTACTTAAACACAATTGTACCCCACCAAAACACACACACACGTACACACAAAAACGCACACTACGTGACTCGGTCTTGGCATCGACCGATTCTTCATTTTTGTCGGTTGAAAACGTGTGTTCAAGACAAACCGTAATAAGGCTGGCGCATCTTGGGTGGTCTAAGACTTGATCATGGCGCCCTTATTACACACAGTTTAATGTTTTCAAAAGATCTTTAATATTCAGTTATTCTTAAATACATTTTGAGAATGTCAATAAAAATAGCTATAAAAGAGTAACATGGTTACCATACATTTAAGTCAAAAAATTTGACCTCACCAAATAACTAGAACAGATAAAAAAAAAAAAAAAAAAAAAAAAATCATTTATTTTCCGTTTCGACCGTTTAAAAATAAAAAATCTTGGCCACAAGGTTGAAGGTCTAATAAATGCCCATTGTACTATTGTAGTATTCATTGATAAAAATGGACCTTGCACTATGAAACTAGACGTGTCCACATATTTACTCCTTGGCAAATGCTACAAAAAGATAATCTATTAATTCTTGTAAGCTTTAATAATTATTTTAAGAAGGACTAAATAGTAAATACAAACAAGAATGCAATGTTATTTAAAACATCAATTATAATCATTTTAGCTTAAAAATTATTAAGCCAAAAATGATATGATGATGTAACAAGTGTGTATATAATGTTAGACTATATAAAACCCCGTAGGAGATACGTTTTATTGATACGATATATATAGAACCAATACATTATGAAACCCTAATGGACTCAATCCCACATACCGGGCTTGGGCCTTATTTATTATCTAATACTCCCCCGCAGTCCGAGCGGCGAAATCGCGAAAGCTCGGACTGGAGTAGTAAACTATAAAAGAAAAGAAAACATCAACATAATGAAAAACATAACTTTAGTCGACTCGTAACAAAACCGTACCAAGCCCGGTATGTGGGATTGAGTCCATTAGGGTTTCATAATGTATTGATACGATATATATAGAACCAATACATTATGAAACCCTAATGGACTCAATCCCACATACCGGGCTTGGGCCTTATTTATTATCTAATATATAATGATGCAAACTTTGCTTTGAAGCTTTAATTTAGTTTGTTGGGAAGCTATCAAACTAAAATCCAATTCCAAAATATGGTTTTAGCCTTTAGTAGGTCGAATAAAATACCAATCAAAATTATAACATAGGTAATGATTGAATGATATTTTTTTTAAAATAGATCTAAAGTAATAAAATAATATTTTGTAATAAAAATAGATGCCACGTTTATTTTTTGAAAGCAATTAAAAAATTAAAATTTTCATATTCATACATAATATGAGTAAAAATGTAAAGTAAACTAGATTATCTTTAAAGCTATGTAAGCAGTAAGATTAAAATAAGAATATTTTTTACAGATATCCAGTTCAAGTTAATATTATCGTACTAAGTCCAAATTGAGCTGAATTTGAGAAAGCAATAATCTAAAGTACTCTCTAACATGATGACGAGACTATATAAAACGAGTGATGATAAACATGTTTAAAACTTATAACTAATTTTATGTCTAATAACACATATCATAAATGACTTTTATTTTCGTCTTGACTCTTGAGGTTTTATCATAAATAGGGTTTAAAACTTTGATTTTTGACACACAAATTAGACACAACCAATGCCGAGAAATTTTATAATGAAATGAAGAAAGTTTGCTAATATAAACTAAAAGTACACATCAACATATTTTTTGGATGTCCATGGTTTTAAACTTTTTGGCCGACTAAGTCGATAAACTTACCGTCACACATACTCAAACAAGTAACGCTAATGTGACGGAAAGTGACCACAATATTTACGGTCACCGTGAACCAACTTTAACTCGATTAAACTTGTGTAAAAGTATAAATGAGACCAATCATAAACTAGACTTTTTATGAATTCAATAAAAACAGTCTAAATTTTACAAAAGTTTGTTGGGACCGAAGACTAGAACAGGGCACTTGTGGACACATGTGATGAATGCATCGATATTTACAAAACCTTGATGTGCTAAAACGTTATTCACAAGTTACTTCATTTATTTCCATTTAATAATGCATTTAGCATTCGTACATGGTTAATTGTTTTCCTTTTATAAGGTATATTTGGCGGGGTGAAACTTATATTATAAGTCGAAAGCTGTAGTTTATATTTTTTTAAAGCTGTTTAACGAATTAGTTGGACATAAAGCGTATTAATATAAAATTATATAAAAATAAATCAAATTAAGTTCAGATATATAATTCCAGCTTTTGCATGATAATCCATTATATGTTGTAATGTATTTAAGTGATTTGACTAACTATAAGCCTCCATAGACCCGTTTCAAGTGGCTTATTCATGTAAAGGCTTATTGCTTATAAAAGCTTTCATAAGCCTGACAAACAAAACTTATATCCTCATAAATTATATGCTTAGTTATCCTTTTACACACACAACAATATTATATATATATATATATATATATATATATATATATATATATATATATATATATATATATATATATATATATATATATATATATAGGAAGAATAATTAAAATATGAATGATAAGAAGTAACCACAACCACACATTTCAGATGCACCTACAAAAGTGGATGCATCTTCCTTCAAAATTTCCCTACTAATTTGAAAAATTTCCCTACTAATTTGAAATGTGTGGCTAGAATTACTTCTTACCATTCTTATTTTAATTATTCTTCTTACTTGATCACTTCCATATAAGTATGAATAAGTTGTAGGAGGAATAAATGGAGGATACATCATTTCTCTATTTTTTAAACTAGCATATTTTAAAAGCTTAAGCCTCGATACATCTCTATTCTATAAGCCCCTGCGCTAAACGCAACCATAATGTGCTAAACTTTTACGACTTTTCTGGCAAATAACAATATGTTATGGAGATTAACCTCTATTTACTATAGCTACTTGAAGTAGAAATGCAACCTAATTTTCCTCTAGAAAACATGTGCATTTAATACCTCGTTTAGTCAACACATTTAAGGCCAAATAGACAACTCCATGACAATGCTTTTGTGTTTTTTGTGATGTATGATATTTTGCAAGATATCACATATTGAGTGACATACTTAACAGAATGATATTATTTGTAGTCTGATCTTATTGAATTAATTCCATCAAAAACGTAGAAGTAGGTTCGATGAAGCCCATGTATTCGATAACATCAGTTAAGAACGTTGTTAGGGCCACTCGACTTACAAGTAATAGTATCACTTTGAGCCTATATCAGCATCCACTTTTTCAAACAAATGACCTTCATCATAAAAATAATTAGGATAACAGGATCCAGATGTAGTCAGGGACGGAGCCAAGGGGGTGCCCGCGGGTGCACGTGCACCCCATGGATTTTTTGGATATAGTGTTAATTTTTTAAATAATTATCGATTTTACCTAAATGTACATTAAATGCACCCGGTGCATTAAATGTGTCTCTAGTATTATTTAGTTCGTATACTTTAAATATAAAATTTTGTAAACGCCCAAAGATAAAACAAGTTTAATAAATTCAAGCACAAAAACCCAAAGATGAAATAGGTTTATTAATGGAACAAGTTTATTCATCATCGTAACAATTTACAAAATCCAAAATTTAACCAACACACAAAGGTGAAACAGGTTCGTAAGTCGTAACATATACCTTTCATTTGTTTATTATGTCTTTTAAAGTTTTCATGTTTTGATTTTTTGTATGAAATCTTGACATATTTGTTGGTTCCGTATAGTCTATCATCATAAGTAAGGGCTTAGGGCAATAAGAATAAGTGAATAACTATACAATTTCTATTAAGACAATTAGGGATAATAAGTTTAACTGATAGTCAACAATATATTAGAATATGAATAGCACCCCAATTGTGTTGTCATGGGGTATTTTTATTGTTGTCGTAGTTACAATATATATGAAAAGTAGTGCTTAATTGAAGTTGGCTTTAGTCTTGCTTGTTGCTACCGCTACGTTTGAAAGATTTTTTTTAAATGAAGCTCATTAAAACTGATTTGCGAAATCGGATGGGTGATGATTATTTTAACTACGCTTTAACTTGTGTGCTATAGAGAAAGAAGAACTTATTAATATTAAAAATGAGGGTGCACGTAAGTGTGCTAAGGGAGATCGTAGAATCACTAATTAGAATGTAATATGTTCATTTATTTATCGTTTTAATGAACTCTATTATATTACGGTTCAAAAAAAACTTGTGCACCCGGTCATATTTCTTTCTGGCTCCGTCCCTGGATGTAGTATATTGGCCGTTAGGTCGGTAAAACTGTGTTGTGTTTATAAATAAGTGGACTCAAACACGAAATTATCGGATAAAATCTTACATCATGATCACTTAAAAAGTGATGTATATAAAATGTAGAGTACATAGATTTAAATTAAATGGCAAACGAGGTTGTATATAAAAATGTCACATGAACAACAAACAACAAAACTTGTGTCTGTCAAGTGGGCACGATTATGTCCAAATACTAAACACCTTTACACCATTTTGTTCTTGTCATTTTTCACATTGGTTTGTCTTCTAGTTGTTGCATAAGCTTGAAATTTGTGTAAACATATAATTTTTGAAGTATTTTTCTCTCACAAACAACTATTCAAATATTTTTGCGTTTTGCTAAACATATCCTGAATACCTACCTTTAAGAAACAAAAAACGTGTATAATTGGTGGTACGTTGAATCAATTGAGAGATGTTAAATTCAAAGAGTGAATAATTATTATTAAAAGTACAAACAGATAAGCATGTCTGAATATCTTAAATATCGTCTTTAGACCTACATTTACCAATTTACTTATCTTTTGAGGCGAGAAAAACACACATTTGTTACAAGAACTATAATACTCCATCCGTCTCAAAATAAGTGGACAGTTTGACTTTTTGGAGTTTTTCTTGTTCAACTTTGACATTAAATATTTTTATTTGTATTATATAATTTTTGATGAAAATTTACAAATAAGAATACATTTAATATCCAATTCATTCATATATTATAACACAAATAAAAGTATTTAAACTCAAAGTTGTACAAGATATACTTCAAAAAATCAAACTGAACACTTATTTTAAACGGATGTAGTACAAAAATAGCCATGTTCTTTCTTGTTTCCAAAGGATCAAAAGGTAGTTCCATTTTTCTTTTCTTTTTTTACATATAAAAGGTACTTTTCAAGTGCCAAAAGTTCATTTGTTCCCATTAACTTTATGGTCCTATCTTCCAAATAGCATAGAAGTTTGAAACTCAAAGTGGAAGTAAACAAAATTATAGGGAGTAAAAGTGCATTGAGCCAAAAATGAATTAGTTAAATAATTAATTTAAAAGTAGTTCAAATTGGTTTTGGTGCTTAATTTACGCTGAAGGAATAGTTAATGAAAGGTGACGAAGAGGAATAAAATGCTTTGGGTGTATAAAGTATAAAACACATATTGGGCCCTTTTGGTATTTATCAATAGAATATTTCGATTTTGTAACAACCAAACCGATCAAAATTTATGAGGGTGTTTAAAAATTAAAAAAATAAATAAATAAAAAATTGTTGTTCACATTTCTTAAATTGTTTGTTTATTTTTAAATAAATAATAAATTTAGATCAAATTTATTATAATACATGCACTTGATGTTATTATTACAAATTTCAATAAAGTTATAAATAAATTAGTTAAGCGTAAAAGTGTCATTCCGTAAAAAATAAGAAAGAGATTTTTGTAATAATGATATTTTTTTTAAATTGTGTATTTTTGTCAATGAAAAATTATTCTGTGACGTAAGAAGTATTTTGGATTACATTCGTAAAAGAGAGAAATGTTTATATAAATTTATCATCTAAGTTTTTATGTTTTATTATTGAGTTTTGCTACAACCTCTTATATTTTTATCTTACAAATCCTTCTACACATATAACAATATTATATAGTTTTTTCTTTCACTTATTCTCTCTCTGCATCTAAACCATCTATTCTGACATTTGTCATGATTCTGTAAGTAAGACGTTTTGTGAGAAGAAGTTGTATGAAGTTTTAGCATTTTCGTTTATTAATTCAACTGCTAAATCCGATAGCAAAGAAATTTCCATCAAAGGTGTATGGCATTGTCGGATTCTGCTTTTAAATCTAATTTAATAAGGAAGATCTTTTAAGTCGGTTTTCTAACTTATTAGCTAATCAACTTGAGTCTACAAAGCTCTTAAAAGAAGAAGAAGAAGAAATAAATAACAAATTTAGAGGATAAGCATATGTTCTTTCCCCAATATCAAATTTAGCTCTTAACATTACATAATAAGCTCTTAACCTTGCAAATTATATGTACTTAGATGACAACAAGTCACATTTCACACAACGTTAACTTACTATATCGAGTCAATAGACATGGGTTTGAGTCCCATCATTGTCCTAAAGTTCTCAATGGTACCATCCCCACCACAAATGATCATATTGACTAGTCAACGAGGGGCTTATTGAAGAAAATGGCAAGGGTTCAAAACCCACCTCCTGATAAGTATAGACACTGGGACCATGGACGGACCCACATGGGAGCTGGGTGTGGCACGGGCCACACCCAATTTTAGTTCACAAAATGTAAATTTTTTATAAAATATGACTTTTTTGGGCTCGTGCAACACTCAATTTTACCAAATAAATTCTTTACCGGACAACTTTATTACTCATAGTCATAAAATATATTTTGTGCAACACCCTCTCAAAAATCCTGGGTCCGTCCCTGACTGGGACATGTGCTAATTGTCTGGTGCCGGGTCTTTGTGAGAGAGTTTAGTTGACATTTTTAGGATGCATGTGATTAGGGTGATCAATCGTTATGCACCTTTATTGGAGGAGCACATATGAATATTTATATTTCGTAGAACAAACTGACATGCATAAGCGTTTGAAAAGACTGGCGAGGGACCATAAAAAAGAAGTGCTCGAAAAGGTTTTGTCGTTGTGATAAACAACTTGTCCCTTCATAGTCTTATATTTTTTTAAAAGTCACGATTTTGACATCATAAGTCTTGTTTGTTAGTGATGACTTTAGTCATATATATACATGTATATACATGTTTTACATGTAATCACCTCTAAATGGCCTAGTGTTAATGTTTTTGACTTTCAAACTAAAGGTTAAAGGTTTAAGGTTCAAGTCTCGCTGGATGTCTGGATGTGTATATTTGAAGATGGTCAGGAAAGAGTCGAAAACAGTTTCGAAATTAATTTGGTAAAGCCGTGTATAGCTGAGTCAAAAGACTTACTTTTTCCGAGTAACCTGAACATGGAAAAACCACATCCGATTTATCCGTTTATACATGTTTTACATGTACGGTGATTTTTAACATGCGTGCGATTATGTAATTTCCATTAATCAAGGGATGGACCAAAATACGAAAAAAAACGAACGGTAGAGATCACGTGATGAGAATTTTGACATGGTATATATTGTGGGATCCATCTGTCATGCGTTCCATAATATCGCATGTTCTTATTATCAAATGCTAAATATAATAGTACCAACATAAATAATTCAGAATATTAAATATAATCATACGTTTTAGATTTTGTGTTCTTAGCCTTAGGTATATTTTTCATCTAAAATAAAATGTAGTCATTCTTGTCCTTTTGTGTTCAAATAATTGGATGTTGTTTTTCTGGCACATCAGTTTGGTTCGGTTGAAAACTTTAACTCAAAAGAAGTTTACTTCTAATTAAGGAACTAGAAGGGTGTGTTTACTCCTAATTAAAAAATTAGAAGGGTACCTGCGTAATGCGATGACGGATACACGGTAATTATTTTTGTGACGAGTAAATATTTTTCATTTTAAACAATCGTTATTTAACATGTCACAAATACTTTATAACGTAGTAGATATATGTTTTTAAAAGTAGAACGTTTAAATTATTAATACTATAAATAATTAACACTTTTATTTTTCAAATTTATAACGTAGTAGATATATGTTTTTAAAAGTAGAACGTTTAAATTATTAATACTATAAATAATTAACACTTTTATTTTTCAAATTTTAACAATTAATTGGTGATTATAAATTTAGTGAGTTTTTCTTACAAATAATTATATTAAAATATATCATTATTGTAATCTAAATAATATATATATAATTATTACAGCGGTTACTATATGGTTTAAATGAGACTAAAAGTTTTAAATTTTACACTAATTTACTAATTTTATTTTTATAGCGTTTGTTGTGTTAAATTTTAAGACTTTCTTTTATAGAAAGTCCCGAATCATTTATAATATAGCATAGATAGACATTTGAAGCCGGACTCAAAATATGTGTAAATGAATCATGGTTCCTACTTTGTCAAGATCCATCTTGGTTCGATGCAAATGATCCGTTTTTACATCTTTTAGCAAGAAAACAACATAAATGCAAGTATGTAGATTTTTCTGGCACTTGGCAAAAGAAACTAACCAATTGTCAAGCCTACACAATACAAGACAGATATTTTCTGATATGCTTCAAGTCGAATGTAACATAGTCGAGTATATTTCAAACACATTGTATCGAAACTAAACGATGTCAAGCTTCGGAGGCCATTAATCCATCCATGTGACCATGTCCACATCGAGAGGTTAGAGTTGGTTAGAATGATGTCAAAATAGAAACAAAGTAATTCACTTTTTAAACATAACTCTTTTTATCATATTTGGTTTGTTAGTACAATGTTGATAGAATAACCACAACAACAATAACAACTAATGTATTCAACCTCTTCTTGTTATTTTGCTTTCAACTTTCAATTGTCGGATCACTTTATTCGAACAACCTACAACTACCTCAAATTAGACCCTAAAATATCTTTAATATGTCACAATACCTACTAAATTAGGTAAAAAGAAGTCTATGAGTTTTCTTTGTTAAAGTTAGTCCACTTTGGTCACTTGTTAGGTCCAAAAAAATAAATGTAACTATGTTTAATCTCATTATACAAACCCAACAAGAACAATAATCGGTTAAAACTTAGTTCAATCATTCCATAACCACCATCAAGTTGATATTGTTGTAAGCCTAAAGATGAATGTAATAATTAGATTTCAAGACCGCATTCACTATGGTCATTTTTGTGTCATATCATTTTTTTCTCTCTACAACCAGTTTTATCAACAACTTAGTTTAATAAGACAACCAACTTCAATACCAAAACATATCCTACTTAAACACAATTGTACCTCGCCAAAACACACACACACGTACACACAAAAACGCACACTACATGACTCGGTCTTGGCATCGACCGATTCTTCATTTTTGTCGGTTGAAAACGTGTGTTCAAGACAAACCGTAATAAGGCTGGCGCGTCTTGGGTGGTCAAAGACTCGATCATGGCGCCCTTATTACGCACAGTTTAATGTTTTCAAAAGATCTTTAATATTCAGTTATTCTTAAATACATTTTGAGAATGTTCACAAAAATAGCTATAAAATAGTAACATGAATACCTTAGTTATACCGCGTACATTTAAGTAAAAACGTCGCCCTAACCAAATGACCAGAACAGATAAAAAAGAAAAATCATTTATTTTTCGTTTCGACTGTTTAAAAATAAAAATTTAGCCACAAGGTTGAAGGTATAATAAATGCCCATTGTACTATTGTAGTATTCATTGATAAAAATGGACCTTGCACTATGAAACTAGACGTGTCCACATATTTACTCCTCGGCTAATGCTACAAAAAGATAATCTATTAATTCTTGTAAGCTTTAATAATTATTTTAAGAAGGACTAAATAGTAAATACAAACAAGAATGCAATGTTATTTAAAACATCAATTATAATCATTTTAGCTTAAAAATTATTAAGCCAAAAATAAGATATGATGATGTAACAAGTGTGTATATAATGATGCAAACTTTGCTTTGAAGCTTTAATTTAGTTTGTTGGGAAGCTATCAAACTAAAATCCAATTCCAAAATATGGTTTTAGCCTTTAGTAGGTCGAATAAAATACCAATCAAAATCATAACATAGGTAATGATTGAATGATATTTTTTAAATAGATTTATAGTAATAAATTAATATTTTGTAATAAAAAGAGATGCCACGTTGATTTTTTTTTTTTTTTTTTTTTTTTTTTTTTTTTTTTTTGTGACAAATATCGAGTTCAAGTTAATGTTGTCGTACTATGTACAAATTGAGAGAAAGCAATAATCTAAAGTACTCTCTAACATGATGACGAGACTTTATAAAACGGTGATGATAAACATGTTTAAAACTTATAACTAATTTTATGTCTAATAACGCATATCATAAATGACTTTTATTTTCGTCTTGACTCTTGAGGTTTATCATAAATATGGTTTAAAACTTTCATTTTTGACACACAAATTAGACACAACCAATGCGGAGAAATTTTATAATGAAAAGAAGAAAGTTTGCTAATATAAACTCGAAGTACACATCAACATATTTTTTTTTGATATTCATGGTTTAAAACTTTTTGTCCGACTAAGTCGATAAACTTACCGTCACACATACTCAAACAAGTGACGCTAATGTGATCGGAAAGTGACCACAATATTTAAGGTTAACTTTAACTCGATTAAACTTGCGTAAAAGTATAACTAAGACCAATCATAAACTAGACTTTTTATGAACTCAATAAAACAGTCTAAATTTTACAAAAGTTTGTTGG
>JARVZY010006811.1:0-25298 GCA_030686995.1 Artemisia argyi | reverse complement strand
GGTCTCACCCTGCCATCTATAACCGTCGCGATGCGTTGACTTTAATGTTTTGACAAAAGGATTCAGACCTCATTTGGACACAAGGGTGATAGAGACGGATTTGTTTTTGTTGCCATAGACTCAGATCTGATTTCTTCAGATGGTGGGGAGATGGAGATGACGATATAACTGAGGGAGGGAGAGATAGGATCGCAGGTGTGTGGGGATAAGAGAGGGTAAAAAAAATATCGGTTTGTGTTTTTATTTATTTATTTATTTATTTATTTGTTCATTTATAGAAAAGTGAGTGAATAATTAATTAAAAGTAAGGTATATATAAAGTGAGGTAAGTTATGTAAATGTTTTGGGTTTTGTAACACTCGCGGGGGTTTAAGCGTACCCCGTGTTCCGTTGAGCTCTGGTATAATTTGTATTTTCGAAGTTAGCGTGAGTGCTAAAACATTATTAACGAGGACGTTTCAATAATCGTAATAAAATATATTATTTCTGGATAACCCGTATTGAGTTCATGCCTTTACTAGGATTTATGTCGGTACGCGTGTGATATTTAGTGCGAGATAATTCTCGTGTTTGATCAACAATGATCAGTAACAGTTAGAAAATGGCACATTCACATTTTCTGATAAAATAACTAATGTAGTGATTTACAGTGCGCGGGTTTGTTTTCCCGAATTAGTTACGCAAGCTTATGAATGCTTAGTTTGAATAGCTAGAACATAATAAATAAATATTTATTATTAAAATACTGATGGAAAATCACCGTTTGTCACATCCTCCCCGCCTTAGAAGGAAAACTGTCCTCGGTTTTCACTTAGAGTTACCCGATGGGGTTGAGAAAAATTGGTGGTATTTACGCTTGATTTCGTTTCCATGTTCCCACGTGAATTTGAGAACTTTGACGATTCGAGACGTGAAGTGTTCGCTTTGAAGTGCAAAATTCTTGAGGTGACAAGACCCATCATAGCATAATCCTTCCTGAATTAGACATAGGTGATCAGGCTATGTTTAATTGAGGATTGATAATGTCATGTTCGGTTTAGTCAAGATAATATTGGGTTTAAAACAGTGTTGGCCATTCCATCCATAAGCTTGAATTAAAAATAGTTTATAAAGGAGCACAAACGTATATAAGACGATAGCATAATAGTTTGCGGGAAATTTCAAATATGGTGTGTACAATAGAGAGCGTAACAGAAAAAGTCATCATAACGCCTTGACATAAAAAGATAGGGGATTCATTAGACGAAAATCCATACAATGCAACGAAAAAGAAAATATTTAGGAAGTACAAACGCTCGAGGAAATACAACCCAAGAAAGTCTAGACTTAGGTCTTATTATGCAAAGCAGGGAACTCTCTTTTCTTAAACATTGTCATCACCCATGACCTTGTTGAGGTCCTGACGAGCTTCTCCTCCACCTAACGCGTATGCATTCCCACGAGTTCTTCCTCTATTCTGATTCCTCAGCTCTGGGCATTCACTCCTGAAGTGCCCTATCACTCCACACTCATAGCAGGTTATCGTGACGTTCGGATCCATCACGAGGGTGGGAGCCTTGCAATCTTTGGCTTTGTGTCCGACCTTTTGGCAGTTTCCACACTGAGCGGGACAAGGTCCATTGTGGTAAAATCGACACTTGTTGCACTTAGGTAAAGTTCCAGCATAACCTTTTTTTTCTCCCGACCCAGCAGTATAGATCTTGGTGGCCTCTTGTCGCTTGTTCTGGTTGTTGTTGCTGTTGTTTCCGAAGTGATCATCCCATTTCCTTTTGTTATCTACCACCTTCTCGGCGGCATCCTCGATTAATTGGTCCATTAGCTTGTTTGCCACTTCCATAGCTTCATGGAGGTCAGCAACCTTGGAGGTAGTGACACTACCCTTGATGGATTGGGGTAATCCTCTAATGTACCTTTCCAGTAAACGAGTCTCAGTCGGGACCATTTCAGAACACAACAAAGCTAGTTCCTGAAAACGCTGGTCGTAAGCAGCCATGTTGGTACCTTGAACTTTGAGATTCCAAAATTCAACCTCTAGCTTCATGACCTCATTGCGGGGGCAATACTTTTTAAGCACCATTTCCTTAAAGTTTTCCCATGGCATTGAGTAAGCGGTGTCATACCCGGCAGACTTCAGATAGTTATTCCACCAGGTTAGAGCAGCATCTGTGAAGGTGAATGATGCATACTTCACCCTATCCTCATCCGCACAACTACTTATCCTAAACACAATTTCCAACTTCTCAATCCATCTGACCAATACCACTGCTCCTTCAGACCCTCCGAAACCCCCAGTCGTAATCTTGCGAAATTCTTAGTTGTTGCAGCCCCGGTCATTACCGTGATTTGGTCTGGAAGTGCCAACATCGGTGGTTGAGGTGTTTACGTTGGCTGCGGCTAAAGCTGCTGCTACTCTCTCGTCCACCAGTTGGTCTAACATTGCTTGGTTAATAGTAGGTGGGATAGTGGCTGTAGCCCTAGCTGGGCCTGGGTTGGCTCGTGTGGTTCTGTTTGACTTCTTCCTGGGAGGCATTTTGCTATAAACACAAAATGAGGTGAAGATAAATAAGATCCCATAAGGAGAGATTTTTATGACGCAAGAGTATAATCATCACAATTAGAGCACACGAATGAGATCAATCACAGAGGGAATGACACAATAGAGTATATAACCAAGCTTGTTATAGATTAGGAGTCGGTACGTGGCTTTGGAGACCAAGTCCTGCCTTCCAAACGACATGTCCCTTCAAGATAACAAGGAAAGGGAGAAAGACCTGGTAGTGATGTGTCATAAGAGTAGATGTTTCGAGGAGGCATGTTTTAAGATGATAGGTTGATGTCATGACAAAATGGATTAGTGGATTTCTAGATGATGGTAAATTAGACATTTCAAAAGAATTGGGCTAGCATTCGAACTCGATGTCGGGTAGTGAAATCGTGTAGCGGGAGGTAAGTTGTGACAAGTACGATATGTGTTTATAAGTATGTAGAAAATACTTTTAATATATAGTGTAAGTCAAGTATATATAAATCATCAAACGGTAAAGCATAGTATATAGTTGTGTCAAGTGAAACAGTAATTAAGGCAACAGGCTTGACAGGCAGGCATGTGATGGTCATAGGGTTTCATTTTTGTAAAAGCAGTTATAGTCTAGGTTTGAAAAATACCCAGTTCTCTATAACCAAGGCTATGATACCAATCTGTAACACCCCCAAAATTCGAGTCCAGCGGAAGCATACATACAATGGGGTGCTACGAAATCGGTATCATAACGCAAGTACAAGGAACGGTTTTTATCTCAACCATTTAGAATAACTTTCATTATCAAAAATATTCAAATTTACATTGTTCAAAAATAGTGCGGAAAATATAGGTCCATAAAAGATTTTAAGCGGTCCCAAATATGTCAGAGTTGTCTATGACCATGCCATGCCATGCCAAAGCCTTCAACAGTTAGCTATCGTCTAAAACCTGAAAATACATGCTAAAAAGTGTCAACACGAGGTTGGTGAGTTCATAGGTTTAGGCATTCATAAATGCGGAACACAAGGTTTATACTGATTGGTTAATCGGTATGCTCGTAATGACCATTACACTTGGTAGTATGCCCGTTACACTCGGAAATGTGACCGTTTCACCCGGTCGTGTACGTACATATATGTTCGTCCTGTACACCTGGTCAATGTATGTGTTATGTGTGTTTCAAGCACTTGTGTCCATGAGAAAATAATCAAGTATATAGTAGGTAAACACATAATGCATTCGAGTAATCAAATCAAGTGTTTCAACAACATTTGCGTAAACAATTCATGTATCCAAACAAGCATTGAGTGTAGTTAAAAACGAGCATGTATTCTCCCCCAAAACAGTTATAAAACAAGTAAAAGTAGGGGCCATGAACTCACCTCAATGAATAGCAGTCAGGTAGTGTAGTAAATCAGATAGTGTTCAGCACCAACACGCGACCTAGATTAGTAAGGCATGTTTTAGTTCAAAGATTTAGTTTAAGACTCAACGAGATTTAAATAAGTTTTAGGAAAGAAGTTTCAAAGCACTTGTGTCGTTGTTGCTTGTGTGGCAGTATTTAAGTTTGAAAATAGTTTTTCTAAGTGTTTGCAAGTATTGGCTCTTGGTAATGCGTAATTATTTAAGTTTAAAGCATCAAAGTATTAAAACGAATAAATCCTCGGTTCGACGGAAACCGATAGACGATGTACGGGAAGCAATCACAAGTAAATGATAGACAAGACCGGATTATAAGAATGTCATTTAAATGTCTTTGTATTTATCTATATAGCTAAATATTAGCTAATAATAAAAGTGTGTAAAAATTATATTATAAGTGATAGCTTTATTAAAAGAGTTTGTAATTAAAATACACTTGTAATAAATCATAAATGTAGGGTTTTTAGAAGATCGAGCATGACCCGTGTATTGTTTTTCCGACATAACTAATTATTAAAAAGTACATGTTTGAACAATAAGCCGTTGCACATTGTTTGTAAAACTTGAGTAAATCTTTATAAGTCAAATAAGTCTAATAGGTTTAGACAAGCAATAATAGTAATTTTAAATATGTGCAATGGTTTATATATAAAATTCTTGAGTCGCAAAGTACGTGTTTATAAACTTGTTATAAAACATGATGTGAAATTTGTCGTCGAGCAAAGTAGAACGTGTTGGAATTAGTTCGGATGAAGCCAAGTACGAGATACGCATAAGGATCATGAGACTAATTTTGATTTGACCTTGTCACGTAAAAAGAAAATATATACATGATAGACAGTTTGTATAAACGCACACTTAGATGGGCTTCCGGGCCCGTAACCAACTCTAGTCCATATTCAACATCTATAGTAGCAATATATACATGATAGACAGTTTGTTTCAAAAGTTTGACACCAAATCTGCTTGCGTTTTGTTGACTGTAGTAAAAAAAGACATGTAAACTCAATCAAAGAACAAACATTCAATGACCAAGGCAAGTTTATCTATTACTTATCTAGTGTTTCGAGCACTGGGAAAGAGGAAATGAAGACTAGTTTCAAACCGAGACACACTCCATTTACCTCATTTGTTAACCAAAATACAACTGTTTTTTATTGAATGCCTTGACTAGCTAGTTTTCGATCAATCCTATATTCGACACACCCACAAAGTCCAAATCATCTTCTTAAAATCAAAACTCAACAAGTTTCACCACTGTGGTTCGACCACAGTAGGTTTTGACCCATGAAACCACCTCAACCATACCAGTTTTTACAAGCTTTTATAGACAAAAGTTAGGCCAAGATTTCACAACATAGTATAGAGTTTTATACTTCCTGCTTGTGGGGTTTGAACAGGGGACCAAGGGAAAACCAAATAAGACCAACTCTTGCTCCTCGACGTAAGGTACAACCTGACTCGAGGGGATGTACCCTCACGGGTTCGTGAGGATACGGCACACACAAGGCAAGTAAAACAACACCCTTCGATGTGGGCTTCATCTCAGCCGAAAAAGACCACAGTAGCATGAAGAAAGACATGTCAAACAACTTAAAACACTTCCAGGTGTAAAGCCAAAATGGTTTTCAATTCTAGTTTTAGTTTCTTAGTTTAAAATTTTGTAGCCACACAAGATCAACAACAACTATAAAGAATTACAACCGTTCACAGGTTTGAACATATACAATCGACAAACCGAAATCAAAAGAACATCTACCACTAAAACAAAGTATGAACCAAGTTGCGAGTTAAAAAATAACAGATTTAGACTACCAACAAGATTGTCTCAAAATCATAACGTATAACTTATTCACAGGTTACGAACTTAATCAACAATCGATTCACAAATACAGACAAATCGCAAGTTTTCATAACATCAGATTCAAGAACATATATAAATTCGAATGAAGACACCAAGACAAGGGTTGAGATTCTTACAACATGTGACTGAATGAGGGAGTGGCTAATCAACAAAATTTCGAGTACAATTAAACCCAGTCCGATCCAAGCAAGCAATCCCACCACAGTTTCTCTTTGCCTTTTGAATATAGTGTTTGAGGTGTGACTTGCTTGTGGATCGTTTGGCACTATAAGAAATAAATAATACAAGAAGGGTGGAATCTTGTTTCTTTGTTTTCAGATGAAGGACATCCGTATGAAGCTAAGATCGGTCTCACCCTGCCATCTATAACCGTCGTGATGCGTTGACTTTAATGTTTTGACAAAAGGATTCAGACCTCGTTTGGACTTTGGACACAAGGGTGATAGAGACGGATTTGTTTTTGTTGCCATAGACTCAGATCTGATTTCTTCAGATGGTGGGGAGATGGAGATGACGATATAACTGAGGGAGGGAGAGATAGGATCGCAGGTGTGTGGGGATAAGAGAGGGTAAAAAAAAATATCGGTTTGTGTTTTTATTTATTTATTTATTTATTTATTTGTTCATTTAATAGAAAAGTGTGTGAATAATTAATTAAAAGTAAGGTATATATAAAGTGAGGTAAGTTATGTAAATGTTTTGGGTTTTGTAACACTCGCGGGGGTTTAAACGTACCCCGTATTCCGTTGAGCTCCGGTATAATTTGTATTTTCGAGGTTAGCGTGAGTGCTAAAACATTATTAACGAGGACGTTTCAATAATCGTAATAAAATATATTATTTATGGATAACCCGTATTGAGTTCATGCCTTTACTAGGATTTATGTCGGTACGCGTGTGGTGTTTAGTGCAAGATAATTCTCGTGTTTGATCAACAATGATCGGTAACAGTTAGAAAATAGCACATTCACATTTTCTGATAAAATAACTAATGTAGTGATTTACAGTGCGCGGGTTTGTTTTCCCGAATTAGTTATGCAAGCTTATGAATGCTTAGTTTGAATAGCTAGAACATAATAAATAAATATTTATTATTAAAATACTGATGGAAAATCACCGTTTGTCACACAACACTTCGCAACAAAACCAACCATCAATAACTATCATTATTACCATCTCAACAATTTCGGCGTCAAAACAACATTAACTGAAAATAAGTAACAATAATCCATCATTGATCTTTAAAAAGTCAATATAATAGGAAAATTAGCATGATAGTTTAATTGTTAGAATTAAAGTGGGATTACCAATATCTTGTTGGACATAAGAGTATACTTGCATTCACTATTGTTAAATGCTTAAGTTATTAGATTATGCACATGCAATTGGTATTATGCATGAACAACATGATGCAGAACACATGTGCTTAGCTACTAAAAATATAACCAAGAAAGAGGATCAAATATGCAGTATTCATTTCCTACAAAGTTGGAAAATCATTAAGCATAGTAACTGGGAGCCAAACAGAACTAATATATATGTTTATATTAAGTCCAGTTTGGTACGTACAAAACCTTTAGTGATTTATCGTAATTAATGTTACCACATGAAATGATTCATAGATTTACAGTAATTAACGTAGTATATGAAATCATACATAAAGTTTTACGTCTGTACCTCTTTGATAAGGATATTACAAACATTTCCATGCCATCAGATAGGTTGATAATTATCGCATTCATAGTACTATCTTTGCCGTTAGTATCTCCCGTGCCTCTGGATTAATTAGTTTCTTTGGTGTCTTCGCGCAAAACCTGGCCAGGAAACAAAATATGTTACTGTAACAAAAATGGTGAACGCGTTCTGGTGTATGTAGTTTTGCATGTTTGTTACTTACTCCGTTAGTGGCCAACTCCCTGTTTGTTGTGGCCGTATGATTAAAAGTGATTGGGTTAGGCCGCTAAAGAAGCTGCAACATTCAGAGGCGTCAACAAATTTGGGCGAATGTATGTGGTTTCAGAAGTAAACAAACCCTTTGTAATCCAACACGACTAATCTCTTAAACCCCTTAAAATAGCATTGTGCTAATTAAAGAAAAACTTATAAGCATGCGATATCAGGTGGTTGCTCGTTTATCCACGACTCTTCAACCCACAATGTGTTCATCCAAGAAAGTTCTTCCAGGTTCAGTTCATCAAAATCCGAATCACGTAGTTTACTCGCTTCATATTTGTCAAATCGCCATTACTGAAAATCATTCATCAAAGAACATTGAGTCAAGCTTATACATGGAGAAGTTATATAGGTATGCTGCTTGCAATTTACTTGTATCAAAATCACTTAAAAAAGTTCACCAAAGACATTTAGAGAGATGATCAACCGTGAAGGTATTTGTTTTTTAAGAAAAAGTTTATACATGAACGCTCCCACCACTATCTCATTGTAAGTTGTTGCAAGAATGGAATGGAGCCACATTCAAGCTTTAAGATAAGATTTTAAATATTATGGGGTGCCCTCTACAATAGTTTTTGCCCTTATTTTCCCATCGTGATAATGATCTATAGTCAAAATATCTCCTTATTGGGTACTAATAGTAATTTATACGGGAACATAATATAAAGCTAATCTTTTACTGGCCCATCAATATCCATAGAGAAAGTAAGCTACACAAAACATCAGGGATTGTATTTCCCATCCTCATCCCCATTTCCACTCTTAATCCCAATCCCCGTCCCATCCCCATAGGGGAATTGATTTACATGATCATCCCCGTCCCCAATGGGGATTGGGATCCCCGCGGGGATTCGGGGATTTTCCATCCTTATGAAATATCATAAAAATTCCACCAACTCATCGAAAATATAAAGAGTTTTGACTCATAAAGTGTCTTAACAATATGCGTACATTGCACATAGTTGGACTAATTACAATTTCAATTCAACTTTAAAGCATCCTAAGCATTGTAAAACCACATATAATATAAAAACAATATGTAACATATTTGTGTATTCGAAAAATTTAGTTAAGTAATATGTAGTTGGTGTTTATATTTCTAATTCTAAAGGTGTTTGATTCTATGAATATCACATATAAATATAAAAATACATGTCAATACTCATAAACATATATACATATACAAGTTAATCGAGTATCAATATAACATATAAATTCTAAATATTTATACACTAGAAAGATTGGGGCCGGGGCCGGGTTCGGGGATTTATGCTATCCTCATCCCTGGTTCCATATTTCGGGGATTCCCCATCCCCGGTCAACTCGAAGATTCCTCAACCACCCATCCCCAGCAACAGTTACTTTTGTCAAACATAAATTCGCCCCAACATACATTTTTTGTGCAAAGATACCAAAAATGACATGGACGAATTTGAACCATCACTTCTTCTTTCGCAAAACCGCCCCTTCCGGACCCTTAACGAACATTCGAATAAAACTTATTCATAAACCCATAAAAAATGCAATCTTTCCACCATCACCACCACCACTTTCTCCGTCCATCAACCACCCTCCTCCTCCACCCTCTCCTTCACTCAAAACCACCACACATGTCATCAATCTCATCGTCAACTCAACAAACCGAACAACAAGACCAATCATCACTAACCCAAGTCCTAACTTACCACAACCAAACCAAACACTCCTTTACAAAATACGCCAAAGCCCCACGTGGCCTCGACTGGAAAAACCAACCAAACCCATTCCGCCGCTATATCCAATCACCCCTCCTCCCTCTAATCCATACCCCCGACTCCTCCCATACCCTCTACCATTCCCATTTCCAAACCCCCACCCATTCCCAACCCATATCCAAACACTCCATATCTGAGTTTTTCCACAACTCCTTAGCTTTATCTGCTTGGAAATCAACTGGGTTTTCAACATGGTCACTTAGAGTTAATCCTAGTAGTGGGAACTTGCATCCGACTGAAGCTTATGTTGTCTTTTTGTCTGATGTTGGTTTGGGTAATGGTGATGGTTTTGTGGCTCATTATGCACCGAAAGAACATGGGTTGGAAGTTAGGACTGAGTTTTCGTCTCGGGTTTTTAACGGGGTGTTTCCTGAGGAGTGTTTTCTTCTTGGGTTTTCGTCCGTTTTTTGGCGGGAGAGTTGGAAGTATGGTGAAAGGGCTTTCAGGTATAATTTGTTTAATATAAAGGGGGTGTTTGTTTTAGTGTAATTTCGGGTTTACGAGGTTATTGTGTTCTGTATTCGGTTTATTTTTCATACGCTTTGGGTCTATTAGTTTATTTTTTGGTTTTTAAGCCGTAGTAAGGCGGAGAGCCCGATGAAAATGGGTCTATTGAAGAAAAAGCTGAACAAAATAAGCTAAAACAAACACCCCAATAGTTGTGCATTTTCTGAACAAATATTAGGCTTAGTTCGAACGAAGGTACATTTATTCGAGAAAAATACAACCTTACCAACAACTATCCAATTTGTTTCCTGATGATTGTTTTCTCATTGGGTTTTCTTCTGTTTTTGGTGGAAATGCTGGAAGTATGGTGATTGATTTAGCTTATTTTGGGTTTATGAGTTTATTTTATTCGCTTATTTTTCGTCCTATGAGCTTATTTTCTAGTCTCAAGTATCATAAGTCAGAAAAAGCCGGAGAAATGGGCTTATAAAAGAGTAACAGTTTTTTGTAAATAATAAAAATTTACCACCAGATCTAAGTACTTGATAATCCCCTTCGGTGAAAAAAATTAAATACATACTAAGTTATACAGCAAGTTTTGTTTGAATTTGTATGACGATTCGAATTGGAATGTTGCTATGAGTGGTTTAAGGTACCCATTGATATAACATCTGTCTGAAAAAGTTTTAGTTTGTTCAAAAGAAGACTACATTTGTTTGTTAAAAATAACATGTAATCACAAGAATGCCAATGGATTTAGTTGTAGTCAGTAGTTCTGTTGGTACTATATAAACATATAAAGTATCTACTGCTAAGTTTAGTTTAGTTTGTTGTATGGTAATTTACGACTTGCGACTATTGGAATTTAGGTACTGTAATCATGATGTGGGTCACGCTATTGGGGTGGTTACAATGGCGGCTGCTGGGTTAGGGTGGGATGTCAAGTTGCTTGATGGATTGGGTCATGATGAGTTAAAGAAAATAATGGGGCTTGATGAAGTTATATTTGATGAGAATGAATCTGAACATCCTGATTGTTTGCTTCTTGTATTTCCTAATGGGACTGATAAATGTGATGTGAATTATAAGGATTTGAGTTCAGCGATATCGGAATTTAGTAAGTTGGATTGGAAAGGAGAGCCTAATTCACTTAGCAAAGAGCATGTATACTGGGATATAATTTATAAAACAGCTGAAGCAGTAAAAAAGCCGTTGACTTTGGAGAAAGAATTCGTTGTCGAACCTTTTGTGAAAAGTGGGAGTTGTAGTGAGAATGCGTATAAGGATTTGAGTTTAACGGAAGTAGTTAGGAAGCGTAGGAGTGCGGTCGATATGGATGGAGTTACATCAATGGAAAGAGACACTTTTTATCAGATTTTATTACATTGTCTTCCTTCGGGTTTTCAAGAGAAGCAAAAGAGACAGGTGGCATTACCCTATAGAGCTATGGACTGGGTCAGTGAAGTGCATTGCGTGTTGTTTGTGCATAGAGTTGTTGGATTGCCGAAAGGGTTGTATTTTCTTGTTAGGAATGAAGAACATTTTGATGATTTAAAGAAGGCCACACAGTCGGATTTTAAGTGGGAGAAACCTGAGGGTTGTCCATCTGAGTTGCCTTTATATGAACTTGGAAGAGCTGACTGTGAAAGGCTCTCGAAGCATCTTTCTTGCCATCAGGTACTCATTTTTTGTTAATTCAAGACGTTTTGACAATGTATTGTTCACTTGGTGGGTGTTTGGATGCATGATTTTAAACAGATTATTGTGCTAAAGAATCGAATAATTAACTATTTAAAGTTAGAGATTGATCGTCAATACTTAATTTATCTGAATAATCAATTATAATAGAAAATGGTTATTTTTTTCTGCAAATTTGATCCTAAATCGTCAGGTAATTATAATCACTATCTGTTTTTCCCCAACACTCTAAATGCGTATCCAAACACCCTCTCAAGGGGTGTTTGGATGTTTTCATTGCTGATTCTTTGATTATCGCGACTTTAAATCACAGTAATCAGTTTAACGTTATGATTAATTGATTATGCTTTTGATTAAGTATATGTTTAGGGGCCAGATTATCTGTTCTGAACTAGTTGTAACACTATTCATTACCCAAGGGTGAAATAAAATTGCTTACATACCCCTTAGGTTAATAGTCTTTGAAACAATTTATATTTCTACTTCACAGAACGTCTACTTTTTCAGCGAGATGCCAAATTGGCCGTTATTACATTTAACAACTAATCAGAATATGCCAACCAGTGAAACATCTAATAATTTGATTATATCACCTTAAACAATGGAGACACATCCAAACACTATGTCATGCACCTCTTTTTATAAACAAGCATGTTTTTCAGTATTGTTTCGTACCTGATCAACATTAGTAACTGGTTGGGCACATTAGAATGTGGTTCCCTTTGTATTCACCCATGAAGCAAAGAGATCAGACACAGACCTCAAACAAACCCATTGCAAACCAGCCATACGCCCATACCTATAACGCGCTTCCACACTTGCCATGTTCTTATGAACAAGGACTCTCTACGCAATGCTACCGGGAACATTTAACTTCTCTACCATTAATTTTCACATTAATAGCGATACTTTTGGTGGAGCCAGGAAAAAGATGTCATTGTTGCTTAAGAATTATTCTTAATATCCACTCGTCATCCCAACACTTGGTACTGTTTCCGTTTGCCACCGAAAATTCTAAGAGTACTTACAACTAGGTTGAACCATTTGTTCTCTTGATGATGATGGTCTAATTACAATTTTCCCACACCCTTGATGCCTCTCTATTTGTTAGTACCATTTATAGCTTTCCTTATTCCATACATTATAACGATTTTGTTAAAGCGCCGTGTTTTTCATGCTCTGCTCTCCCAAACTCAAACGCCATGCTTTCTTTGGTTTTTCTGATTTGGTCCCGACTATTTCATTTGCTACATCTTCTGGCATCTTAAAGAAATGTATGTAGTGTAGAGGCACAATGTTTAAAACTGTTTTTATAAGTCGTGTTCTGACTGCTTTCGTTATAGTTTTTGTTTTCTGAGAAATAACTGTTTTTTCAATGCATTCTCCTTGTTGGCACACCCAAATAACTGAACGTGATCCTATCCAACCCCTGCAACCTATCGAATTATTCCACCGATTAACCACTATGTCTAAATATTTATCCGATATAAGACACTTTCTTATATAATTTACTTTCATCGCTGCTGGCAAGTGAAAGAAACACAAAACTCATTTTATGATTTTTGAACTTTATGTGTTATCCGCGAACTGCAAATTGTTACCTTTTTCTCTCAAAATTTCACCCAAACTAATCAGAAAGTTAGAATCACCGGTTTTTTTCCAACACCCTACATGCACATCCAAACTCCCGTTCTAGAGCGGTGTTTGGATTTGGAACTCATTATTGCGAATTAAGTCAATATAATCAGTTCAAGTGTTTGGATAAACTGATTCTGCTTTTAACTATCTGAATATCTAAGGGTCAAATGATCAGTTACAAGAACTAGCAACAATATTGAACTGACAAGGCCCAAGGGTAAAATAATTTGCTTACTTCCTCCCTCATAAAACTCGATTTTTTGATTTTTTTGCTTCCGCTTCACAAAACCATCTTTACTTTTCCACAAGAGTATCATTTTGGCCTTTTTAGCAATTAATTTTTAAATAATCTGAATTGACTGTGATTCTGATTATTATAAATCACATGACCACTTTTATAACCACTTGGACAGGTCCTGGCTTTTTGTTCTGTTTTGGGTTGTTGACATTAAGAACTAGAATAACATTGAACACTCGATGATCAACAAGAAAATGAGTTACAAAAGTGTTTTCTTTTCTGATGTATGATGTAGGATATAGCAAGTGATGGTTGCTTCAGCCTTGGTATGGTCGCACATTTAGAGCCCACCTTACGGGAGAAGGGTGCTTGGATGTATCCCCGTTTGTTTTGGGAAACTGGAGTCCTTGGTCAAGTTTTGTACCTTGAAGCACATGCAGTTGGCCTTTCCGCAACTGGTATTGGTTGCTTCTTTGATGATCCAGGTATCCCATCAGTATCATTTCTTCCAGATTATCAACATTTTTCCATTAGTTTTCCAGTTTATATGTTTAATGTAGTCTTTGTATATGATTGAATGTCGTTCTTTACTGTATGGTAGTGCACGAGGTTCTTGGGTTGACGGGATTGAACTATCAGAGCCTTTATCATTTCACGGTTGGTGGTCCTGTTGTTGACAAGCGTATAATGAGCCTCCCCGCATATCCTGGCCCTGGTGTTGATGCATAACATGTTTGGTTTGCATAACCACTCCCATATTCTTTACTTTAAATAAAAGATTTAGAGTCGATTTACCTAGTTCAAATGAGTTTGGTACGTTTATAGAGAGGTTAATATCTGATCTGGCTTCAATCTTCATAACCTATATTTTTAAACCTGCACCATCTCTACCACATGTAATCCACACGATTTGTAGAGATCTACAAATGTGATGAGGGATTGACCTAGGTCGGTTTTACAGTCAAATCTTCTTTTGTAGATAACTGGCCTGATGTCTGTACCTTTTTATGCCGTTGTATTTGCAGGTATAGTTTGTAACCAATAAGTTTTGTATATATCAGATAGGTTTATACAACGTTTGTTATTTTTAATTGATAGTTGAAAGTATGTCATGACAAATGTTAAGACGATAAAAGAGTTGAGACATACCGGATGTATGGCACGGACCATAAGTCTCCATCTTCTCCATTGTTAATCTTTTGAAACTCGTTTCACATAAACAAATATGTATCGCTATTCATTATACTTCGACGAATCTGTTGGTACACCGGTTTCTGCTGGCAACGTAGACCATCAACCTTTTTTACGGGGTTGACCATACTATTGGAGGACAATGAAAATACATTCTAGCCTATGTAAAATAAATTGTATTAATTTTATTTTTAGGTGATTTCCGATCTCCCCTTCCGGCGGGTTCAAACGCCAATCACCACCCCTTTTCATCACTTTTTTCATAATTATGTCACAATCATTTATCAATTTGCAGATCCCTTTCAATTCCTAGATCTCCCTTCAATCCAATATATTTTCAATTAACCCTGATTCAATTCGAATGGAATATCAAAGTTGGGACACTATAGTTGGGACGTCATAGGTGGTACACCAGAGGCGGGACAAGAGAGGTTGGGACGTCATAGGTGGGACACTAGAGGCAGGACAACAGAAGTGGTACAACATAGGTAGTACTTTCGATCTATCAGGGGTTTCGTTTTGTTTTTATTGATCTAGGTTTTTTTCAATTGCAAAATCTTTTGTTTTTCTTTTTTCACACCCTTATTTGTCATGGGGGATAATGATTGGATCGAGGTCAGGAAGAAACATCGTGGATCGGTGTTTAGCAGGCTCCAATTTCCTCAGCCTAAGTCGGCTTTGATGGATGATTTAGCGAAGATTTCATTATCGGTGTATGTTTCAAATTTTCCATCACATCTAACTGTGCGTGGACTTTGGAATATTTGTGGAAAAAAGGGGACTATCGCAGATGTTTTCATTGCCAAGCACAGGAATAAATTGGGCCAAATGTTTGGTTTTTGCCGCTTCATCAAAGTCTCAAATTTTGAAAACCTCATCAACTCTTTGAACAAGGTTTGGATAGGTAAGTTGAGATTACATGCAAACTTGGCCAGGTTTGGTCGCAAAGTTGGGAAGCAGCCGCCACAAGCCCAACCTAACGCTAATCTAGCTAAGATTACTACAGCTCCCAAAGTCTCTCATAACACCAAGGATTTTTCTTATGCTTCTGTAGCGAAGAATTCTTTTTCTAAGGAAGGTACCAACTCTTCTAATGATCATGATACTTCAATGAGTAATAAACCTGCTGTCACACTTTCATATGATACACCCAATGACTTTTCCCTGGCTTTACTTGGTTGCTATAAGGACTTTCGTTCTATTGCGAATACACGCACAATGTGCTGTAATGAGGGGTTCTTGGATGTTGATTTCAAATATTTGGGTGGTCTATGGGTTTTATTCGATTTCACAACTAAGGATGCGAGGGACAAGTTTTTACATCATACTGGAGTTTAGTCATGGTTCTCTACATTAAAGCTTTGGCATGATGATTTTGTGGTGGAGGAACGCCTCATTTGGCTCGAGGTAGAAGGCGTTCCTATTCGTGCTTGGAACAACGACATCTTCACTCAAATTTGTGGAAAATGGGGGGAAGTCTTATTTATGGACGATACTGATCAATGCAATAGACTTTCCAAGCGTCTATGTATAAAATCTTCCCATGCCCTCCTTGTTTTTGCTTCCATCTTGGTAACTATTTATAATGTTACCTATACTATTCGAGTTAGAGAACTTTGCAGCTGGACACCTACCTTCACAAGTGACGTCTCTAATCGAGATGTCTCAAGTTTCATGGGAGCTTTTGAGAATGAGGAAGGTCATTTGTTTGAGGTTAACGAGGCGGAGTCGGCTGTTGAGTTCAAGGATGATGGTGGAACAGGTGAGGATGTACATATTGATAATTCGGATGTTAAGGTGGATGCTTCACCTGATGCGCATGATGTTCCTAAGTCCTAACAACGTGCCATGTGACAGTGATCCATTTGAGCTGGATCATCTTATTAACAAGAAGCATGACAATGGTTCTAATGTATGCCAATTAGAGACTCCAGAATTTCCTCCAGGCTTTTCCCCAATTAATGAAGGACAGCAACCATCAAAGTCTATTCACAATCTCTCCGGTGGGGAATCTCTCAAACATCCGGGCTTCTCCCTTTTACATAGTCTGGAGGAAACAATTAAGGTGGGCATGGCTCTTGGTCTCAACATGGAGGGGTGCGAGACAAATCTCGCTTCTATCATTGCCGAAAAAGGAGAATTCGTTGTTAATAAATGAATTGCCTATCAATTAATGTTCAAGGTCTTGGTGACCTCTATAAGCGGAAGTGGATTCGAGATTTATGTCATACGCATATGATAAATTTTCTAGCCATCCAGGAGTCTAAAATGACTAAGGTTGATTTATGGATTCTTCGTCAGGTGTGGGGCAATACTCATTTTGATTTTGCTTCTTCCTCAGCTCGTGGTTTTTCAAGCGGCATAATTAGTGTTTGGAATAATAAGGTTTTCATTAGGGCTAATATTACTTGTAATGATAATTACATTGTTGTTGATGGTTTTTGGGCTCCAGGTAATGTCAATATCAGGTGGATTAACATCTATGCTCCACAAGATCTGCCTAGTAAATTAGCTCTTTGGTCTTCTTTATCGGATTTCATCAACTCTTGGGATGGCATTACTGTTTTGATGGGTGATTTTAACGAAGTCCGCGACGCGTGTGAAAGATACGGCTCGGTTTTTAGTGATCGACAAGCTAATTTTTTTAACGAATTCATTAACGATGCTTCTCTTATTGATATCCCTCTAGGTGGTTATAATTTTACTTGGACAGATAAATGGGGGTCTAAGATGAGCAAGCTCGATCGTTTTTTGGCCTCTGAAAATTTCTTTGAGTACTTTCCTCATTCAAAAGGGATCGTTTTGGAAAAAGGTATTCCGGATCACAGGCCTATTCTTTTGAAGGAATCCCAAGTCGATTATGGCCGACCCCTTTTTGGTTTTTTCATTCCTGGTTGGAACTAGAAGGCTTCCATGATCTTGTTACTCACACTTGGAATAACGACGGCATCGCTCATGCTAATGGTTTGGTTCTTTTCAAGAAAAAACTTCAGAATCTTAAAAAAGCAATCCGGGAATGGGTGGGTTCTAAGAAATCTGAATCCTATGCTTTGAAAAAAGAACACCAAAAGCGGCTCTCTACTATGGATGAAAAGATCGACTCCGGTATAGCTTGTGATGAGGATTTTAAAATGCGTAGGGATTCTCTTGCTTTCTTGGGAGATCTTGACAGTTTAGAGGCTAGGGAGCTCAAAAGGCTAAGGTGAAGTGGGCTCTTGAGGGTGACGAAAATACGAGCTTCTTTCATGGTTCGTTAAATAAAAAGAGACGTCAACTGGCCATTAGTGGTATTTTAAAGAATGGAGAGTGGATTGAGTCTCCTACGGTTGTCAAGACAGAATTCCTTGAGCACTTTAGGAACCGGTTTCAACAGCCTACTTGTACTCCCCCTACTTTGGATTCGGATATGTTCAATTCCCTATCTTCTAGTCACTGTGAATTCTTAGAACGACCGTTCTCTCGCGATGAAATTAAAAGGGCTGTATGGGATTGTGGTGGTGACCGAGCGCCGGGGCCTGATGGTTTCACTTTCAAAATTTTCACCTCTTTTTGGGACCTTATAGCAGATGATGTGGAGAGATTTGTTCAAGAGTTCTTTCGTTCCAATTTTTTTCCCAAAGGTTGTAACTCCTCTTTTATTGCCCTAATTCCAAAAGTCCCTAACGCCAAATCAGTTTCTGACTTCCGTCCTATAAGCTTAATAGGTTGCCAATATAAAATTATTGGTAAACTATTGGCTAATAGGCTTAGTTTCGTGATTGGGAATTGCATAAGCCCTGCGCAATCTGCTTTTATCAAAGGTAGATACATTCTTGATGGCCCTCTAATTTTAAATGAAGTATTGGCTTGGTATCGTCAACACAAAAAGAAGCTTATGGTCTTTAAAGTCGATTTTGAGAAAGTCTTTGATACTTTGCGTTGGGATTTCTTAGATTTGATTTTGGAAAAATTTGGTTTTGGCTCTAAATGGCGTGCGTGGATCAAAGGGTGCCTTCATAATGGTCGTTCCTCCGTCCTTATCAACGGCTCTCCTACGGATGAATTCGAGCATTATAGAGTTTAAGGCAAGGCGACCCCATGTCTCCTTTTCTCTTCATATTGGCTATGGAAGGTTTACACGTTCTCACTCGTAAGGCAGAGGTTCTAGCTCTTTTCAATGGTGCTTCTATTGGTCAAGATAGTATGCGCATTTCACATCTCATGTACGCGGATGATGTTATCTTTTTGGGTGAATGGTCTTGGGTTAACGCACACAACCTCATTAGTATTCTCCGATGCTTTTACCTCATATCGGGGCTTAAAATCAACATCCAGAAAAGCAACGTCCTTGGGATTGGTGTTACCGACAATGAGGTTTCTTATTTGGCGAATATAATTGGGTGCGGGGTGTCTCAATTCCCTATGAAGTACTTAGGTGTTCCGGTTGGTTGTAGCATGACAAGGTGCACTAATTGGAATGTCGTAGTTAAAAAGTTTTCTTCTAAACTTTGCTCATGGAAAGCTCAGCTTTTATCTGTTGGCGGGCGGCTTTCTCTTATCAAATCGGTTTTAGGTAACCTTCCCACTTATTATATGTCCATCTATATGATGCCGGTATCCATTCGCAGGCAACTTGAATCTATGCGCAACAAATTCTTTATTGGAGGTGACGTTGGTGACAAAAAGATGACTTGGATTAAATGGGACAAGTGCCTTGCTAGTAAAAAAGATGGCGGCCTTGGGATTGGTAGCATTTTCGGGCTTAATATTGCGCTTTTATTCAAGTGGATTTGGAGGTTTTTAAATGCACAATCTGATCTATGGGTTCATGTTATCAAATGTATTCATGGTAGGCATGGTGGCATTCCTTCTATTTCTAATAATAGCCTTAAACGCAGCCCTTGGGGTGCCATCCTTTCCTCGGTTAACAAGCTCAAACAACAAGGTATTGATTTGTTTTCCCTTTGCTCCCGTAAGGTTGGCAATGGCCTTGATTTGCTGTTTTGGGATGATAATTGGTACGGAGAGCAGCCCCTTAAGACGGCTTTCCCTCGTATTTACAATCTAGATACGAACAAGAATTGCAATATTGCGAGTCGCGTTAGTTTAGCTGACTGGTCTTCGGTTCTTAGGCGCATTTCTCGGGGTGGTGTAGAAGCTAATCAATTCCAAGCCCTTCTTAATATCACCAGAGGCATCATTCTCTCTGACAAACGGGATTCTTGGCTCTGGACTGTGGACTTGGCCAAGGGCTATTCGGTTGCCTCTGCTCGCTCTTTGGTTGACTCTTTTTTCTTAGGCTCGGGCTCGGATTCTACTCGTTGGAATAGAAATGTCCCCATCAAGGTTAACGTGCTTTTATGGAGAGCGATGCTTAATAAGCTTCCATCTAGAGTCAATCTAGATAGGAGAGGTATCGATGTAGACTCGCTTCTTTGTCCTATATGCCTTGGAGATCTTGAAACGGTTAATCATTCCTTTTTCAATTGTGGCTTGGCGAAAGATTTGTGGTATCTTTTGGTTAAGTGGTGGGAGATGGACATTCCGGTTTGTGGCACCTTTACGGATTGGTTTGATTGGTTAGATTCCCTCCATGTTCCCATTAAGGTGCGGCTTGTCCTTGAAGGGGTGGGAGGGACTCTCATGTGGTCTATTTGGAATTTCCGTAATAGCTTGATTTTTTCTAGTTGTCTTCCTAGGAAGGACGCGTTCTGGGACTCTATAGTTTCTCAATCTTTTTTTATGGATTTCGTCTAGAAATCCCTCTAGGAAGTTTAGTTGGATAGGTTGGTTAAAAGATCCTGTAACTTCTATAACTTCCATGTAATCTTGTTTCCTAGCTTTTGCTAGTTATATATCATCTGCCGTTCAAAAAAAAAAAAAAAAAAAATTGTATTACGTAGGGTTTTAATAATTCAAAAGAGGTGAAAAACTTACGAGGGAGATTTGTAAAGTACTTAGTGTTCAGAAGTTAAGCCTTCCTATCTTTACAACAATGCTCAATTCCGTCGGAGTAGGGTATGAAGAGGTAAAAGAGAGATTATACCCTTACCTCCTTGGAACAAGATCCTCTCAAGTTCATTTGAACTTGATAGATCATTTTAAAGTTTTTGTGAGGAGGAAATAAAAGTAAGCCGTCTAATATGGTACATTTATTTTACTTTAATTTAAATCCTCTATTCACAAAAACTTCAACATGATCTATCAAGTTCAAAATGAACTTGGGAGGATCTTGATCCTCCTCCTCTTAAACCCAACAGTAAGGAGAGGAGATTGCTTCAAAGAAGATCTCTGACAAATGGTGTCCCTATCCTGGTAATTGCAAATCTTTAATAGTTTCTAGCAGATTAAGTTCGAGGGGCCGAATCATGTGAACTGTTGTGTCGTGTTGTTTTTCGTTCATATATTCATAGCGTGATATTTTGTCATGGGTATATGATCCCTGGTGGTTTTGGTTTCCAAATACTACTTCAACATAGGGTGCGTTTAGTTGGAAAAATTCCTTTCATTTCTTTTTAAGTTAGGAAATAGCAATATGTTTTGTAAAGATTTTTTTTTTAAGAATAAAGCGATCCAAACGTGATCTTTATTTTTCATTTGTACAAAGCTTTTTATGAAAAATATGCTTGTTCTTCTCCAACTAAATATCTAGGCCATGTCATCTCCCTCAGTTAGAGCCTCAAGTATCATGAAAAGCTAAGCTCTTTATTTGGGACCTATGGGTGCCACACACAATCTTCTAAACTTTTCACTTTTTATCTCAAGGTCATCTTCACTCAAAGTTTACGTTCACATTCACATTTACATTTAATTTTTAAATTTTAGTTTTCTTTATTGCAATAATTTAGCTCTTATTGGTGTGTTCAGTTGGTTTCCAGTTAACCAAAATTATTTGGTTTAGTTTATTCGGGATTTTTTTTTTCTTGTTGTTAAAAGTACACCCTAAAAAACAAATAAAAAATGAGCAAACCCGAACCAAAACACCCAAATTAACAATCGGATATATTGGTTTGGCCGCATGGGGTCCGTTAAACCAAATAAGAAAAAGTAGAGGAATTATGAAATACAACCACAAATCCCGTTACGGATTAAACAAACAAGTCAACAATATATGTACACTACACGTTTATTCAAATAATGATAATTTCCACAAGAATCAAAAACATTTAAACTTAATCATATGCCTCAATGACCGACACCGAAAGAAATATTTAAGAACTGAGTTTTGAAGATGCTAGAATTTTGGTTATATATAAAAATCAATTACAATAACAAACATTTCTCACACTCAATTGCAAAAATAAATCAAAGTCGACACTTCGAGCATTTGAAATTGCTCGCCACTTTTGTTTGCCCGCCAGGGGTGATGTGGCCGGTCCCCATCCACTTATTTCGGTCAACGGCTAGCAAAAGGTTTTGCTCGCCGATTTCAAAATATTACATATCCTCTTATTGGCTACGAGACAAAGCACACAACCGAGTATTTTCTTTGCTCGCCGGTTATTTACTAGTAGGTAACGTTATGCCTTATCAGAGCCCGGGGAGTCATAACATGTTAACACCAAGTTTTTGGTGCCACATCAGCGTCACATCATTTCAACACCAAAAAACACAAGGAAATCATAACACCAAATAACACCACTTCTTGGGACACTTGTTTTTTTTTTTTTTTTTTTTTTTTTTTTTTTTTTTTTTACAAATTTCATTTATTAAACATTCAAACACTTCACTAATAAAACTAAACATTATAATACGAAAAAAAATATATATATAAAAGAAATAACGAAAAAAACTACGAAATAAAATACGATAAGTAGATAAATTAAACTAGTCGGTTGGCAGATCTTGCAAGTTATATTTTTCCTTGATTATCTTTTTTCCATTTCGATCCAACTTCTTGCGCCCGGATCTACGTCATCCATTTTCATACCGAGAAATTGAATTCTTTCAAACGCGTAGCCGTCTCGTCTTTCATTCTAGCCGCGTTGTATGCCATTTCGGCCGCTTCCCGTCTAAGTTGAAGCTCGTTTGTCATAGATTCCAAGTTGTTTAAAGCACTTCCCCCGGTGCTAGTCGATGTATCGGACTTTTGTTTTTTGGAATTTTTTGGTTCCCGGCAGGACGTGGCCGTACATCATCACTGAATATGGTTGATTTGACTGGGGACGTCTCCGGTTAAGTCAATCGGTACCAGCGCGTCCCATTTTGGACACTTCTTCAAAATTAACCACGCTTCCTCTTGAGCAAACGCAACACCTTTATGCTCGTCCTAATACATTTGTCTAGCATGCCTCATATCATCCAATTCACTTTCATCACTTTTTGTCAAATGTTTAGCACGTTTGTAAACCGCTAGAAACTTTTGGCAATTTGCATTCAACGTATGCCACTTGCTTGTTAGCATATCTTTGTTACGAACTTAAATTTTTTTCCGATTGAACTCATTCATAACCCGATACCAAAAAGTGATGCCCTTTTGAGAAAACATTCTTATCCTCGGAAACGGCCACCCAACACACGACAAGTAAAACTTCCTCTTCCGGTGTCCAACGTAACGTAGTCGCGCTCATGTCGGGATTTTTTTCATCATACACCTCGACGTCTTGTTGTTTGCCTTTTTTTGCAATACGTTTAGTTCCACGTTTGGATTTTCGTGGAGACGTTTCTTCGGGTTCCACAGACGCCGCTTGTGAGGATTGGGTTTGTGCTGTTGGCGGTGTTTGTTGCTCCACGTTATGGTTTTGTTGCCACATAAACATCAATTGTTGTTGTTGTTCGAGTGTCAAATTAGCAAATGGGTAATTGTTGTTCGGGCTAGGATTTGAAGAAGACCTGGCGTTCGGGTTAGCGTAAGCATTTAGAACACCCATCATGTTTAAAAAACTTGGATCGTCACGTCCCGACATGGTTTTGCTTTCGTGTGAATATGAGTATACGAGTTTTTTTTTTTTTTTTTTTTTTTTTTTGAGTGAGAATATGTTGTATATGTTCTAGTTGTTGATTTATAAGGTTGAAAAAAAAATTTTGAAAAAAGTTAGCCATTGGTATGCAACGGTCTTTTTTTTTCTTTGAAACGTTGCAAAACTACTCGTTGCTAACTTGAGGGGTATGTTGTGCATTCACTCCTAGTATCCTCCCACGTTACAACGGAAGTTACTAAAACAACTTGGAGAGCACGCTGTGACAACGGCGGGGACTAGGAAATGGTAATAACGTGCGTTTCGGCATTTTCTTTCTTTTTTTTTTTGCCAACTAGATCATAACGTCGGGGAGGCGTTACCGCTCCCCGGGCTCTCACCGCGTACCCTGCATAATACGTGGAACAAGCAAAATGATTCATGCAAACTATAGTATCTAAACACAAAGTCTTATTATGCTAGCCATACCATGCATCACTTTCCCTGCTCATAAGCTAATTCAGTTTTAACCTCACCATATTCCCGCAATATATTCATGCAATATCAACCCTCAATACCAATTAAGCACGTCAACTTGAGAAGCCAAATTTGCACAACATGATATCTTATATTTGCTTTATCCATGGTGACTACACACTTCTACCGCTCATACAAACACACATGAACATCCAATACGCAACACCATGCTGTCCCAAACTTGCTATATTGATTTGGCGAGCAAAACCATTTGCTCTCCCATGTTGTTGTGGGCTAATCTGAGCCGTCCGTTTCTTCCACGTGCAAAGCACCTAGGTTGGGCGAGCAAAATAAAATGGCGAGGAAAGCTAGTTTTGCTCGTTTCGTCGTTTTTTGTAACACGGGTTTTCAATTGTCCATTTCCGCAAAGTGAATTCGTATAAGTTCATTTAAAAAATTCACACTATATATAAACACAAGCATACAATTTACATTTCGGTTATAATCTCCCCATACCAAAATTAGTATTCCATTCACTTATCACAAGTTAGGTTTTTCGGTTGAACCCAATTACCTCCCCGAAACCCAAATAAGCCAAACAAGATGAACCATATCAATTTGAATTGGTTGTTTTTTCGGGTCAAACCATTTAACGAGCACCTTTAATTTTTGTGCGAATAGTTTTAAGATTTTATAACTGAGAGAAATTAGTTTGGTGGAATCAAAAGGGAAATTTGTAAAATTGACATTGAAGATGACACTTATTTCTAACTTGACTCAGGCACATTGTTAAAACTAAGACTATATTTTTGGTATTCCGATATTACCATTTCCTCACATACAACACAACTCTTATACACTCTTACACAATTGTATGCCCATTTATTTTTCAGTTCGATACTTTTGGTTTTGTACGGATTGCAATTGAAATTTATTACAATATTATTTTATAAACCTTAAAAGATTTTTTTCCTTCCTTTTTTAAATCCCGCTTAACTTATTGAGAACGTCTATTTGCTAAATATCCGATCTTTTTGTGTTTATTTGTCAAATACATCACTGTTTTGCTTCAAAATAAGTTTTGGTTTCTTCATGCCTGCCCATTTTTACTAAATAGATCGGGTTTTAGGAAAAGTGATCTTTTAAAAGTGATCTAAATGACCTTTTGTGTAGTAGTGTTTAAATTTATATATGGAGCAAAATTTGATCTCAAATGAAAG
>JARVZY010006809.1:0-25305 GCA_030686995.1 Artemisia argyi | reverse complement strand
ATCATGCTTGCAAGTCCACTTGTGTTGTGATGCATGTATAATTATGTTGGCCACCATAATTATCTATGCCCCCTTTCACAGATGTACTCCCTCCTATGACAACACATCATGCAAACCATCACGTAAACAAAAACAAAAGACGTCGCAACAATCATCTCACATGGAACAATTCAAACGATAACGTAAACTCTATAATCAGAATCACTTGGATAAGGTCGATCCAATATCCAAGAGTAATCACGCTCCAACATGGCTCCAGACGGCAAAAGACAATATACGAATTCTAAAACATAACACAAAACAAAAGACGTCGCACAATGGCTCAACTCCACTCTCGCACTTATCTCCCCACTCAGATTAATTCAACTTACTACTCGCTGTGAATTCTAGATCTGAATCCACACCATTTCATCCTAACTCCCTTTCATCTTTACTCAACCACCCATTCATGTTTCCTACATGTTGAGGTAGTCGACAACATGCAAAACCATCTCTATTCTTTTCTTCCAATTCTACATAATTCACAAGCGCATACAAAGCACGAGGTTTAGACTAAACCACATCTCCTTCCTAAGTGAAGTGAGGACACTACCAAGGGTATTTGGTAATGGCTCCATCTCCATAAGTCATCGTGGTTCCAAACTCTCCACTTCTTCTCCACCAACGTTTCCCATAAACGTCCTCTCCTTGTCCGAACATAGATACATGCTATCGGGAACTCGGATTCTGCAGTTAATCCGTTTCATCCGACCACTTCTCTCACATCCAATAGCGACAACGGTAGTCCAACGAAGCATCTTACGCGCGGAAGACGATATAATAAAGTCGATATATATAATAATACGTATAGGAGATAAAATAGACGTCCGAAACTCAATAAAACATCTCATAAATATAGGAAAATAGACATATAAAATACTATACTTACATATAGATCCTAAATGCAACTATATGAGGGACTCCTAAGTTATAGTCTAGGTCCAACCGCCTAATTCTCTATAACCAAGGCTCTGATACCAATCTGTCACACCCCGCCACGGCGGAAACGCGCGGGTGTAACTTCATGGATATCATCACAACACCTGGTGTCAACATAGAGAACAACTACATGCACATAAATAGAGCAATGTACCAACACACAGTGTTGTAACAATACCCAAAGATAAACATAAAAAAATCCAAAACATAAATCCAATCATAGATGATAAACCACTTCCAATGCAACTAAGGTCTCGTCTATCCACATCCTGCTATCTTATCCTTAGAAAGCTCACCTGAAAATGATGCTTAAAACGTCAACATAATGTTGGTGAGATTCATAGGTTTAAGACTCAACACACAAGGCAACCGAATTCACTGTGATTATAAAATATAGCTGGACAAATAAATTATAGTTATCATATAGCTACGTGCATTTGCAAGTTAATATTCACACACAAAGGCAACAACACTCATAAGGCAACCAATAGGACGGCTCGTGTCCCCCGATCCCATATTCATTACAACAGGACGGCTCGTGTCCTCCGATCTCATAATCATTACAACAGGACGGCTCGTGTCCTCCGATCCCATAATCATCAATTAGGTCGCATGCGCGAGCAACAGGATAAGCATCCTCCTAATTGGATCCCATCAAACATATCATCAATTAGGTCGCTAACCTAATTGGATCCCATCAATCATATCATCAATTAGGTCGCTAACCTAATTGGATCCCATAAACATCCACACAAGCAAATAATCACACATAGCATACATACGATAACATTATAAGTCCAAGCTCTTTAATACCACACACATAATCATAGTAAATCAAATCATTTAAGACAAGCATCATTCCCATCCCAAGTTTAAAACAAAGTAAAAATATGGGACTATGAACTCACCTTAAACTTCGCAGCTTCCACAACACAAATCACAAATCTAAACAACACAAATAACTCCACGTTACATAAGGCCAAGCTAAAAGCCACAACCCATGTAATACACATATGATGGATGTCTAAGACTCATATGACCCACCATGGATCTCCTAGACACCACACTAACCACTACCATAACTTAATACTCACTAAATCCCTTGCACTCTAAAACTCAGAAAACGCAGAATTTTTTTAGTACATTTACTCACATGAAATCACGACAAATAAAGCTCAACAACTCACACCAAAAATTTAACATGGTATCTCATAAGCATAGAAGCTAATCCCAGAAGGCCATGGACCAATAACACACACAAGTACTCATAAGAAATTCAAACTTGTCAACTACTCAAATTCGGATCTGAACGCACACCAAAAAGTTTTGATTTTTAATAATTACCTCCACAAGTTCTTATCGTGAATCCTCTTCGTGGTAATCTAATATAACCTAAAAATTAACTATTCCAGAAGACCAAGTCAAAATACCACTTTTACAACCACATGACACCCTCAAACTTTTACCCAAAATCTGTCCTGGTTTGACAGCTTTGACACCTTAACAAAGAAAAATCAAAAGACCGACTTCCCGACCTCAAAATCGATCGTGGCTGGACTTTTTGGAAAGATCTTTCATTATACTTCAATTTAGAATTAAAATTCGTGACTTAACTCATCACCATCTGTTATATACACTCACATCTTTACAGCCTTACAAATCTGTCCAAACCCTAACTCAATAACTAGCACGTTTTACGCTCAATTCCCTTAACCATTAACCATAATATTAACATCTAATCATCCTAACATGTTTTACTTCAATAATTTACAGAAGTATATAAACCCTAGATTCCATCATATTAATTATTACATGAATCATAACAATAATTGATTAATTACACGTAAGGGTTAAAGATTTTACCTTGATTCTTGATTATTGCTTCACAATTATAAACCCTAATTTTTTTCTTCTTCCTTGGCCTCCCATGAACGACCAAGAACTCCCAAAAAAACTTTTGTGAGGTGTTGGGGTTTGTTTATATATTATTTATGGATAACCCTTATCATTAGGTGTTTTAATTGGACTCAAATTTGGTTTACTTTTTCCCCTTATCCCCCTAAATCGATTTTCCTTTCATATATATATATATATATATATATATATATATATATATATATATATATATATATATATATATATATATTTTTATATATTTTTTTTATTAAATTAATTTATTACACCAAAAACCTCATACTTTTCATATTTTATAAATAACCGTAACTAATCCTGACGTCTTACACGATAAACCTCAGTTTTTACGACCAACCGGAAAATTACCATTTTCAAAATAAAGTTTCCAAAAATAGATTTTCACACTCTTTTATAAGCATAACACATAAAAACAAACTCCTCGTAACTTGCTAACGCTCAAATACTTGAACGAAGACTCGTTACGCAAAAACACAAAAACACCAAAACTACACAAGTCATTTCTACACTACAAAGGTTATCAAAATGAACTTTCCCAAATTACAACCTTTCTAAATCACAATAAAACCACTTACGCAAAGGGATTTAGTGCTAAAACTCACCCATATCACTCATATATCACTTCAAACACCTAATACACACCAAACAAACGTCAACCGAGTCAAGACTATCAGTCAAACTGACCTGCCAAAACCACGGTTGTTACATGATCGGTACTAGGACACATTCCGACAATGGGAAGACAATTGTTGTCGTTTATCCCTTCGATGGCTGCGATTCTTCCTCGGATGCAAGATTGTCCCCACTGTGGTGCTATCAAGTTTTACTCTGAAACAAAAAAAATTTGTTGCTTAAATGGCCGTGTTGTCTTGACTAGCAACGAGCTTCCAGATATTCTAAAAGACATTTTGACCTCAACATCAGAAGAAGCAAAAACATTTAGAGCATACATTAGAACATATAACAACGCCTTCGCTTTTACTTCACTAGGATTTAAATCCGATGCTAATCTTACTAAGAGGAATAATGGTATATATACATTTAGAGTGCAAGGCCAAGTTTACCACGTCATAAAATGATTTACTGCCTCGGGATGGTAATGCAAAAAACCTTCAGTTATATTTCCATGATACTGAACATGAATTAGAAAACCGATTAGCATCTTGTGAAAGGTTGTCTAAACAAGCAATTGAACTATGCATGAAAGCCCTCGCAAATAATCCTTATTCTTGTTTCTTTAGAAGCTTAAAAGACGTTCCTCAACTAGACAACTATAAGATCATTCTTAAAACACTTCCTTCACAAGATCAAAGAGTGTATAATAAGCCAGATGTATCGCAGGTTGCAGCAATTTGGGTGGATGGCAATGAAAATGGAGAACAAAGTCAGAGGGATATTGAAGTCAAAACTCATAGTAATCAATCTAGAAAGATTGGATATTATTATGGTTGCTATGATGCTTTACAGTATCCTTTGATGTTCCCATATGGAGAACTTGGTTGGCATCAAGGAATTCTTAAATATGGTGAAAAGGGATATAGGAAAAGAGAAAGGTCAAAAACAAGTGCTGCAGCCCTTATTTCTCCCCAAAATGCTGCAAGTGTTGAAGATTTGTTGTCTATGGAAGACGAACGTAAAAAAAATTACCACATTTTAGGTTTAATTACACATGGTACTTTACGAATTAACAGTAACCCATATTTTTGGCAGTTATGGCCCAAAAAGATGTGGACTCAAAGTTCGTTTTTGTTACAGAATATTACGCATATAAGCTACAGGTAAGGAAAAATGACAAGTCATGCCTATTGTATTTTGGTCGATTATTGCAACAATATATAGTAGATAATTATTTTAAACTTGAGACACAAAGGTTAGATTTTTTTAGATCGCAACAACAAGAAATAAGGCAAGAATTTCTACAAGGAGTGGTGGATGCCATGGCTTCTGGTGAGACCGAGGGTTCAGGTGTAGGTCAACGAATTGTGCTTCCTTCGAGCTTTATCGGCGGACCAAGAAATATGAAGCGAAAATACATAGATGCAATGACATTTGTGCAAAAATATGGAAAGCCAGACATTTTCTTAACAATGACATGTAATCCTAACTAGCCAGAAATAAAAGAACATCTGATGAGACATGAGGAAACACAAAATAGAGCTGATTTGATTGTTAGAGGTTTTCATGCTAAACTTGAACAACTAAAGGGGGTCTTTTAAAAAGAAACATATTCGGAGAGGAAGCAGCCTATACATATGTCATAGAATTTCAAAAGAGAGGTCTACCGCATGCACATTTCTTGATCATATTGAAACCTCAATACAAAATGTATAGGCCAGAAGAGTATGATGAAGTTGTGTCTGCTGAAATACCAAATGAAAAGGCTAATCCTCACTTGCATGAAATGGTGGTCAAACACATGCTTCATGGCCCTTGTGGAAAATTAAACCCCAATAATGTTTGTATGAAGAAAAATGGCACGTGCAAGGACTCATATCCAAAAGCTTATTCTAATGAGACCACACAAACAACAGATGCATACCCAATTTATCGAAGGCGGGATAATGGAGTTACTGTGAAAGTTAGGAAAGCTAGGCTTGATAATCGATGGGTTATACCGTATAATCCGTACTTGCTTGCGAAGTATGATTGTCATATCAATGTAGAAATTTGTTCGACGATAAAAGCAGTAAAGTATATATACAAGTACATATGTAAAGGTAGTGACAGAATAACATTTGCAATGTCGTCGAATGATACTCCTTCATTGATTGATGAAATAGAGCAATACCAGTCTGGTAGGTGGGTATCACCTCCTGAAGCAGCATGGAGAATTTTCAAATTCTTAATGAGCGAGATAAGACCTGCTGTTATACATTTACAATTGCAGTTAGAGAATTATCAGCCCTTAACTTTTAAAAAGAAAGATAAGTTGGCCAATGTGCTGCAGAATCCGGTTCAAAGAAAAACCATGCTTACAGAATTCTTTGCCATGAACCGTACTGATAAACTAGCGCAGACCTTAAACCTCACCTATTCTGAATTTCCAGGTCATTTTGTATGGCTACAAGATAAAAAGTTCTGGAAGCATAGGCAATCAGGTGATTCGGTAGGCCGCATAGTTGCTGCTCATCCAAGTGAAGGGGAAAAATACTACTTAAGGATACTCTTGTCGAAAGTACGTTGTCCAAAGTCCTTTAATGAATTAAAAATGTACAATGGAGTGCGGGTGGCAACGTATCGTGAGTCGGCATTGTTGCGGGGCTAATTGGCTGATGATAACAGTTAACAATTATGTATAGAAGAGGCCTCTGTTTTCCACTTGCCATATGAACTAAGGAGGCTTTTTGCGACTCTTCTTGTTTATTCGTGTCCAAATAACCCTCGAGATTTATGGTTATCTTATGAGAACGCAATGCTAGAGGACCTTTTAAGATTTAATCAAATGACACGTATATAGGACACGAAAAATGCACTGCAACAAATAAATGTTTTTTTGCAGTCCATGGGTAAAAACATCCAAGATTTTGGTATCGTGCCTCACGATTTTTCGTGCAACGACCTAGAAGACCAGACAAGAGAACTTAGAGTTGAAAAGGAAATAATTGTTTCTCAAGAAGATCTACATGCAATTTCCAAACTCAATGGAAGACAAAAGATCGCGTTTGAAACAATAATTCATAGAGCATATTCAACTGAAAGTGGAGCCCTTTTTGTTGATTGTCCCGGAGGCACCGGGAAAACCTTTTTATACAGAGCCTTATTAGCTAAAGTTAGATCAAAAGGTCATATTGCTCTTGCCACAACGACATCAGGCATAGCTGCATCGATACTCCCAGGAGGTAGAACCGCTCATTCGAGATTCAAAATTCCACTAGACTCAATTGAAGGATCAGGTTGCAAAGTTAGCAAACAAAGTTCTTTAGCAACTTTGATCAAAGATTTGAAACTGATCACTTAGGATGAGGCCCCCATGGCCAAAAGAAGTGATGTCGAGGCTTTAAATGATCTTCTTCAAGATCTTATGAACTCAACAGAACTTTTTGGTGGTAAGGTTGTTGTACTAGGTGGAGATTTTAGACAAACACTTCCGGTGGTGCGCAAAGGAACTAAATCAGAAACAATGGATGCATGTCTAACTAATTCTCCGTTATGGCCATCACTTGAGAAATTACAATTACAAGAAAACATGAGAGCTTTTTTAGATCCTAGCTTCACTGAATTCCTTCTCAAGATTGGTAATGGAACAGAAGGTTCGCAGAATAATGACCTTGTGAACATTCCAACCTCGATGCTCATTCAGACACATTCAGATAAAGACCCTTTAGATGCCCTCATAGACTCTGTTTACCCAGACATTCAAATTGACTCATTAACCACCTCTTGTTCTTTAAATCATGCCATTTTGACCACAAAAATTTTTTTGTTGATGAGATAAATGAAATTTTGATAGCACGGTTCCCGGGTGAAGAAAAAGAATATGTTATCTTTGATGAAACCATAGATCCTAATGACCAAAGTCAACATGAGGACTTCTTGCATTCAATTACACCAAATGGTATGCCACATCACAGACTTGTTCTGAAGCCAAATTCGCCGATCATTTTGTTAAGAAACATGAATCCCACCGAAGGACTATGCAATGGGACAAGATTAATTTGCAAAGATTTGAAAAGAAATGTCATTCATGTAGAGATTGCTTTTGGAGACTTTGATGGAAAACAAGTCTTTATTCATAGAATTCCTTTGCAACCTCCAAGTGATGAAAACTACACAGTCCCATTTAAAAGGGTACAGTTCCCGATTAGGCTATGCTTTGCAATGACTATTAATAAAGCACAAGGTCAAACACTTGATTTTGTCGGTGTTTACCTCAAGGAACCGTTTTTTTCACATGGACAGTTGTATATTGCACTATCACGTGCAAGAACAGCTAACCATGCTAAAGTCCTTATCAGGCAGCCTTTTTTTGATTCTCTTAACATCAGAGAAACTAAGAACATTGTATATCAAGAGGTTTTGCAAATGTCCTAGTATATCGATAAGTATGTGCTACCAGCTTAATTTTATCTTAAAGTTCTGTCTTATTCTAAATTGCTATAACCTTCGCATGTGAACTGTGATTGCAGGTAAATGTCGACGCATCCACTGTAAATATTAATAAGTACATATCATATCCCTTTACTTGATCATCATTTAAAAAAGGTAATTATAATGTGTTGCTACATTCTTATCTTTTACATATGTTATATGTTTTATGTATATGTACATCTTTCCGATCATGATACAAGAATTCTTATTTATACCTTTCAGTGACCATATGAACTTCTATGGTGCTTCTTGGTCAACCCACCTATGCTACCAATTTTTCACCTATTTGATGCTACCAATATGGGTTAAACAAGTAAAGATATTAATCAATTTGTATTGTATCCGTTTACCTGGTCATCAGTTAGATAAGGTACTTTCTTGGTGCTTTCTTATCTTTCACGGATGTATATATGTTTTATATGTTTATGTATTTGTACATCTTCACAATCCTGATACAAAATTTTCATTTATACCTTTTAGCAACCACATGAAATTCTATGGTGCTTCTTCATCAACCCACCCGTCGTCCCATGTTAGTAAAGAAAAGTTACTAGATAGCAAAGATGAGATGAGCCACTTGGTGCCCGTATGTAATCAAGATTTGAAGGTCACATCTTCAAGATCAAAGTGTATTGCAAGAACGTTGGTGCTGCTCTTAATTCTCAGTAAAATTATATAAACTAAGTCTTCTTTTAATTTTTCAACTTAAGATGTATGGTATCAAAGCTCAAGTACATAGAACTCCAGAATTGACGCGGCATCGGATTTGTGCAGCATGCAGTTTATGGATTTCGCAATTTGGGATGATCTATATGTATGTGGTAATGTTTGGTCAATACAAATCTTCATGTTCAAATTGGTTTTGTGGTGTCAGCTTTGGTATTTCAGTTTCAGTTATGCATTTATGAGAGCCAGGTTTTTCATGTTTGGTTCTACATCAAAGTGTGTTTGGTTATAAAGTCTAATAGCGATTAGCAATAAAAGGTTCATGGTCTGCGATTTGGTTCTGCAACATAGGGTGGTTGGATTTGAGTTCAGGACAAATGATATGCAGTTTAAGGGTGTTTAGTGTCTGCATAATGGGTTCATCCTTGGGTCACTTTATTGGTACTTCGGGCTTTTCCTTATGCATCTAATAAAATGGATTGGATCCTTATGGTTCGTGGGTCCAACAAGAATATGTGACAGTCATTGTGGTTATTTTATTCTTCAAGTATTTGGGTTATAAAGTTGTTTTGCCTTTCTACCCATTTTAGAGTTGGTTATGCTACATTCATTTGTGTATCGTATTTGTATATGTTCTTTGGTGGTTTTTCTTGGGTCCTCTATCGTTAAGCCTCTTGTTTAAGATAGAGGACGCCATCGTTTGTTCCTGGTGTTATTTTGGTTTAATATATAATGCCTTTCAAAAAAAATTACTTCTTTAAGGGATGGGGAGTGTGCTTATATTAATTAACTTTATATGTAAAAACACATCGGTTCAGGCTATAAAAACACTTCCATGTATTATAACCATTCCACAAGACATTTTTTAGTCATTACACCCACCATTGTCATACTTAATTTTGATCTTTAAGTTCTCAAGAGACTACATATTGGTAACTGGCATACATATATACATTAATTAACAATAAAAAACTATTAAATAGGATCACCTTAAAAAACTAGAAACATTAAACGAATTATCACGAAGCTTTAAAAATATAATACTTGCTAAAGTTCTTCACTAGGAGCACATATTTTTCATTTTCTACCTTATACAACTTTTCGAACTTATATTATTTGAACATAACAATCAAACCCACATAAAGTGTACAGTTTGTAAATATATACACAATTTATAAAGATATACGTATATGGGTAGAGATATCTATTAAGAACAAAAAATTTATACAATAATTTTATGACTTAGTAGGTGACCTAAAGAGGTTGACTTGCTTTTATGTCCATTCCACTTACCTTCACATGTGCCTACTTACTATATTTTAAAGAGTGTTTTTGTCTTGTGAAGGACAATTCAGTAATCAGTATGGTCACGCCTCTCCTACCATCAATATTTCCTCTACCTTTCAATCAAATAATTGTAGTGCCTTACCCTGTTTCCTCTAATTGACATGGGGCAAACCATGCTTATGAGATTCCCTAAAGTCAACATATCCTTGATTGTAGGATTTTCCTCTTATTATATATGGCCAGAACTTAGAAGATGGATGGTGCTTCAAAAATTCATACTCCAACTTCCTAATCAGGTTAGTTTTACATTGTCTACACAAGCATTAGCAGTATACATATATAAATTTGTTGTATTTACATGTGTTGTATCATTGTTAATGATTATCTTAACCCTTTTTATTGAATTTACATACCTCCTCGATTATCAGAAAACATGGTTTATTGAATAAGGGGGTGTTTGGATTAGCTTATTTTATGGGCTTAACAGTTTATTAAAATCTGGAAAAGCTGAAAATGATATACATCTCTATTATTTGTACATATTTATACCATTTACTTTTATGATTATTATAAGTGAAAAAAAATCAATGAACTAAACTTAAAAAGATAATTAGTCTTCTGTATATTTCTTTTAAGGAGAATGATATTCATCTATTGTTTTGTGCATATTTAATCTCTTTTATTACTGTGACAAGTGAGAAAAATCAATGAACCAAATTAAGAAGGATAATTAGTGCAAGATACATATTATATGATTGTGTTGGTATCATGGTAAACTAAAAACATAAGTACGAAAAAATATAGCTATGTGCTCTTCATTGATACTCCCACTTAACTTCAAAATTAAAGTTGTACAACTTTCTTGAAAATTGTCCGCTACTCTAAATTACTATCAGTAACCACCTTAACTTTTATGCTTTAGTTGTTTATACGGAAAAAAATTGGCTACGAGATGTATAAAGCCAAGTACTATATTTAAACTTCTTTTAAGTAATAGCGAGTAACATATAATAAATATTGGAATACATTTTGATAAACTATATCTCTTTTATAATATATGTGGAGACAAATAGCCTTTTCCTCATGTTTAGTTAATACATATTGAAATAGTTGTATTTTATGTTCAGTTAACTCTAAACAAGTTTAAAGCGGTTAAAAATACTCATGAAGCTACTCTTATTTATTTTTGTGGAAATGCTTCATCTTTTAAAGCAAAATAATATATATATATATATATATATATATATATATATATATATATATATATATATATATATATATATATATATATATATATATATATATATATATATATATATATATATATATATATATATATATATATATATATATAAGAAGAAGAAGAAGAAGAAGAAGAAGAAGAAAAACCCCAAAATATTTGTGTTCTCATGCTTTAGTTGGAATTATGTAAAGCAAATGTATTTTTTTTAACCTGAAATACCTCACATGTACATTTTCAATTGAAGGTAAAATGTCTAGGCCCATCTCAAATGTTTTAGATATCACCGCTCAGACGAAAACAAAATGGACAATTATCATTCAAGTTTTGGAAAGTGGTCATGTTCAGACAAGCAAGAGTGATGTCACCTATAAGAGATTGATCTTCACAGATTCTCATGTACTCAGCCTTGTTATATTTCTCTGTCTTTAGCCTTTATCTTATGTTTATTTACTTCTTACTCATATACTAATTTCATGTCACTTACACTAGGGAACCAAGGTTGCTGCAGTTATATACGGCGCCAGCAACATACGCTTGTTTTCCAAACTACTTAAACCATATAAGAGATATTATGTCTCAGGTGCAGGGGTCACAAGAAATGAAAAATACCGTATTAGCTCATACAACTACTCTTAGGTTATTAGCAACAAAACTCTTGTCGAGCCATTAGTTGAGTCTGCCACTACTTCACTACCTTGTGAATTCGAGTTCACAAAATTTTCTGACCTTTACAAATACGCTGACTCAGAGTCTCCACAAAGTAAGTTCTCATTATATCTCCCTAAAAAAACTATGTATTATACATTTAAATAACCTGTTAATTTGTTTCCATATCAACATATAGATGCCAGGGTTGTTATTTTGCAATGCTTTCCAAGTGAAGAGCAAGGATCACCGATGATCACAAAAAGGGATAGTGCCATTGTGGATGAAGAGTAAGATAACTTAATCTTTTTTCTGTGATGTTAATATTTTGTTCTAACGTTCCAATCATTTCTTTATTACAGGAAAAAGTTGTTGATGCTATCATTATGGAATCACAATGATGAGAATGAGGGAAACACCCTAGCTGAAATGATTGGATCAAGAGTTACGATTTTTGGTATAAGGCTAAAAGTGACTACATTTAACTGTGAGTGGCATGCTTATGTACATAAACACCGAATTGTATCAATTGTAATTTCTTTAATCACTGTAAAGTTTTATAAGTACAATGGTCTTTTTTCAGGTCTCTCATTGACTACAAGAGGAGGTTCAGGATTTATGATCGATCCACCTGTTACTCGTGACTTGCAAATGCAAGAATGGTAATCTATTCTATATTATAATGTCTGTATAATAGTCTTAAGTAGACTTCTGTTTTAGCACCTTTTTATGTGCATTTTTCAAATGTAAGGTACAATGCAAACAAAGCTGAACTCCAGGAGCTGCTCAACATGAAAACTTACAAGAATAGTGACATCTTACTCCCTTATCCAAAGGATGAAGATATCATTTCACTTGCTATAGTTGTTGCTTCATTGAGAACCGTAAGTGGTTGTGGTGCTTTTCTAAGGTTCCCTGCATATTTTGAGGCTATGCATGAGTCCTATGTATACTTAACCATACAATCTTACTTTCAATATAGATAAACGCAAGTTGGATCAAAGGGAAAACAACCCTTGCTAGGCAAGACAGGAGCACATGGTATACAGCTTGCGCCAACTGTAAAAAACCATTAGAAGCGGATCTTACTTGGATTGTTACTTGTCCATTATGTCACCAGGAATCTGAAGTAGAAGCATTGTGAGGATCACTTTTATCTTCTTATCTATCAGATTAGATATTTTGAATATATAATCCATACGGATTTGTTCCACAGTACCTAATGATAGTGTGTGAATATATTGAACAGATCTAGAATGACCATTCAGATAGACGATAGAACAACAACTTTGTGTGCAACTATATCCACACCTGATGTTGAGAAAATTGTGCCGTATACTGCACAAGAGCTCATGAATGCTGATGAACATGTAAGTTCAAATTTAGGCTGTTTTCATATACTCAATAAAGATGTAAATGATAGTGCTTATGCATACTAAAATTAGTCACTTTCTATAATCATCATTATTGGCTTTGTCTGCACTATTATTTAAATTGAATATTTGTTAGTATGCTTAAGATTTTAGCTGATTTTACATTTCATTGCTAATCAGTGGCTGGTCTAGGGTTTAACGTAGTGCAAAGATTGCCTGATTCAGGCTAATACATATTACCGACATTATTTATTTTTAATGTTACAAACTGATCAGCATATTCTCACTAATAAGTATTACCAATATTTGGCAGGGTATTAATCTTCATGATGATATTAATATGTCAGTCCAGCAACATACAATTGTTGCCTTCATATGTTCCTACGAGACAACCTTTCGTGGCCAATCTGAAATGAAGGTTAGTGTCATCAAAGCTTACAAATTAGATGAACGCCCTGCACCCAATCTCATCAGCCTTCAACCAGAAAAACAAACATGTCACTCCACTTCACTTGTTGTTTGTAACACCCCCAATTCATGGATGCAGCGGAATTCAAACTGGGTGTTATTCGACGGCACAATAGTCACAATAATAGAAAACGAACTCTAATTGAGTCGTTTTAAAAGATTTATCATTCAAATTGTATAAATATCAAAGATTACAAAATGAGGTCCCAGATGGTTTCATGTTTACAAATTACATTAAACGAGTTTTTGAATGATAATAGAATTTATAGCCCTCTTGAATATCCATGCCCTTCCGTGTCATCCTTGATCATCATGGACCTGAAATACATGCTTAAGAGGTCAACACAAAGGTTGAGTGATATTCATAGAGTTTATTTAATGGTTGAACACAATATGTTGGTAGTATGAGTTAATTAGACTCATACTCATGGTTGGAAAACAAAATGATGAGCTACGTTATTATACGCCCATAAAATGTATTATGGCACTAAGCTTATGACACCAAAACGTTAACGGGTACCAATATCAATCGGCGGAGTTATCCCGGTAGGTACTTTGCTAACATACCTAAATCTCAAATATTAGTGCATTTGTTTGAACTTAGTCAATACAAATGGGATTCGTCAATCCCAATAGGCCTATTCACAATATTCGCGCTCACTTGCAAGTAACCCTCGCAAGTGATTAAATGGTTCATAATAAGGGATATTGGTTTTAGCAAGGATAGTACTTAGTGATAATAAAACAATCAGGCAAGCATACAATTGAAAAGCATTGTGTTCGGTTTAAAATAGCATGTATTCCCCCCAAGGGTTTGTAAAACAATTAAGTAATGGAAAGTGGGGCTATGAACTCACCTTAAGTTAAATAGCAAGTAGTGAATGTGATGGTCGGATCACGAAGGTTTCTACGAGCAACCTATAATAGAATTTTGTGACTTAGGATTGGAGTAAAGAATATGAAGAATTGCCTATATATATCTTGCATTTAGTCCATGATGTAGTACTTAGTATAGTGTAAGTCTTTGAAAAGAAATGGTTTATGAAACATGTATAGTTTATATATCGCTTACTACCGTTCGGGCCGACATAATTCAGAAGTCATGTAGTAAACGTTCGAGGAGCCATGACACTTTAATTCGTAATTCCACAACTCATCTCGACGGCTTACTTAATGAACTCCTCACATGAGGCTCCCTACTATTGTAGTATTTGATAAAATATATATATATATATATATATATATATATATATATATATATATATATATATATATATATATATATATATATATATATATATATATATATATATATATATATATATATATATAAGTTTTGATCCGAAAAGTTACATGTTCAATATTTGAATAAACTTAGGAAAATTTACTTTTGGATGAAGATTGTTATTACAATGAGTCTCATGGTTCTTTAGATGAAGTAGATCCAAATTGCATGTTTAAGTTATCGCTAACTCTTTAGCTCATGTTTTCGCCTAGGTAAGTTTATATGGTCATTTAGTCATGGCCTTGCCATGACCTTTGGTCATTGTTCCATGGTCTTGAGACTCAACCTTGGCTTTAGCCATGGTTGTGGTCTTGAATTTAGGTCATTAGACCTCTTGGTCTTATTAAACCATAACTATTATATAGTAACTTTGGTATATAAAATAGTTGTTGAGAAACTGAAGAAAATCTCATTCGTTATTGGTTTTCTGGATCCGTGCACCTGAGTTTCTGAAGAAAACGTGATTCCGGACAAGTTTCGTGCTTTAACTTTTTCTTGAAACGGAGCAGAAGGGTCTCTTTTTGCGTGTTTAATTCTGTTACAGAAACATTTGGCAGTTTTTGCCGTAAAGTTTTGGTAATTTCAAATGGTCATAACTTTTTACTCATGTGCTCATTTTAAGTCGTTCAAATTATTATGGTTTCCTTGTTAAGTCCTATACTACAATATGTAATTGTCCTATATCATAATTATATCATTTTGGTCAGATTTTACCATGGAAGTCACTAGTTTACTTGTTTACTTAACATAAGTTAATATATAGTTTCCAAAACTTGTTTTAATAGTTTTTATACATCATGAACATAACACAAAACAAAATATAGTATGAATGATATGTAAATAGCATGAATATGATATTTAACAAGAAGTATGTTAGGGTTTGCTTACAACTTTGGGCTTTCTAAAAGAAGGGAAGTTAAGAACAAGGATTAGGACTTTGATTGACATGCTTCTCTTCACTTTAGCAATCCTTCTACACTTGTATTCTTGAAGGATTTGTGATGAGGGTTTAGGTGACTTGAGTGGATCTAAACTCAAGAGAATCACCAAAAGTTTCTAAGGATTTGAAGTAGTTTGATGAATCAAAACCTAACTAGGGTTTATGTGTTGATATTGCACTTGATCTCTTGATTATAACTTGAAATAAACCAGCTAATGAAAGAGTGTTTGTGTGTGAGATATGGGACGACAAGAGAGGAGGAGGGGAGGGTTTTATAGTAGCTTGAGGAGGTTAGGAAGTAACTAGGAAGATGGATGAGGAGGTGCAAGAGTTTAGATATTATGGAAGCTTAGTTGATAAGTTACTTACACATGTATGCTACCTAAAGTCCTCAAGACTTATCACAAGCCAACAAGGCTTGTAATAGCCATAATACACGTTCATATGGGATAAGGGGTGACTAGATGATAAGTCTTGATGTTATCTTGCTTACTTTGTGTGTTTTGGCTCCGTAAAATGCTAACCTTAAGTTATTAAGCCACGAAACGTAAAATCGGGTATCGTAAAAATGTGGAACTTGAAAGAATGGTTAAACATGTCAATATACGCCATAATAAAATATAAAATGAGTGGTAGGTTTCATTGGGGGTGCTAAAACCCTGCTAAAACTGGAAACACGGGTCTAAAACGTGTAATGCGTAAAACGTACGAATATTGTGTAAAATTGAGAAAAGTAAAATGTTACTTTTCTAATAGGATAATAATAATTTAAAATGACTTATAATGTCTAGACTGGGCTCAGTCTAGTGTAGGTTGATATTTAATGTCTTTAAGACATAAAACCGTAAGCCTAAAAATCAAGGAATAATTTATAAAATCAAGGAATGATTTTTGGTCAAAGGAGGAGGGAAAAATATGTTGACTTTTTCCAAAAAGGTGAAAACTCAAATCGTCTTAGAAACGCGGTGCAGGTATAGGCTAAGGTTACGGCTAAGTAAAAGTGCTTAAAAACGAAAATTCCTGTTTCTCACGGTCGAGGTTTATTTGGTCACATTTTTCTCAGTCATGATTAATCCTCAAATAAATCATGAGTGTATCAAACAGTTTTTTTGATGCGGGGAAAATTTACGCGGTCGAGTTTCGTTGTACGTAGGATTTTTGAATGACGTTTTACCATAAAACGTGTAGTTCCTTAATAACTTTCGCGAAAATGATCTGATGGGTGTCAAACTTTTATTTTGCCATAGAAATGATTTATCACACGAGAATTTGAAATAAAAATCAAATTTCGGAAAAGTGAATAGTAAAAATGAATAGTGAAATTTTCGGGAATAGAAGTTAACTTGAAAATGTGAATTGTTACAGTCTCTACCCCTTACGGGAACTTCGTCCCGATGTCCTATGTGTGTTATATGTTGGAGTGGTGTCGATGAAGATGTGTGGTTACTTATGAGGACTAGAGTCTGGGATTACCAGTGATGTAGTTTGATTTGTCTCAAAATACGGTGTGTCAATAGAGATTGATAACATAGTTGAATATCAGGTAGAAATTGATATAGTTGTCAAGTATCAATAGCAATTGATATAGTAGTTGAACAACAATAGCAATTTACATAGGAATCCAATAAATGGAAATTGATATAGTAGTCGAATATCAATGGAAATTGGGATAGTAGTTGCAATCATAGTCTAGCAGGTAATATGTTGTTGTACCTAATATTTATTGACTTCATACTTATGGATACAAATAAACCCACTTGTTTATAATTCTTTATTTACATAGAGAGGCATCCCAAACAATGTAAATAGGGGAATATAAACTTATGGTTCGGTGATTTACAATTTCTTTATTTAAATGAAAAGGCATCCCAATCTATTCAAATAATTATAAATCATCCTACTTAAGAATTCCCAACACAACATTCATACTTAGCCGGTGAGTTACAAGGTAGTGTATTACGAGATGATACTGGTGTTCTAAAAGTACAAGATGAATATTCAATCTTGTAAAGCTGATGAGGGTGCTTGTGGTGTAACTAAAGATGATTTGAGCTTTAAAAGTGCATCAAGATCTGTTAACGAGCTTGTGGTTGCAACGGTTGTGAAGATAATGATGTGATATGTTGATGAACAAAAGTGTGTAGTGTATGCTTAACATTAATATTCTTAGGTATAGATGTTGAGTTTGCTTTGAAAATCTTAAGAGATTTTAAAGGTTTATGATGGAATGGTATTCTTAGGACCTAAACAGGATAGTACTTCTAAGGGATGAAGAGAAAAATTGATAACTATCCCAAGATAGTAGTTCGGATTATCTTATAAATGAAAACTTTCAAGAATGAAATTAGGTAGTACAAATAAGGTGTTAAGATTTCGCTGAGTGGTAAGACACTATCATGTCTCTAGATTGTTTTAATGAATTTTGGTGGTTTATCGAGTTCATGTAGGAAATTAATCTGAACATAACCCTAGTACCATTAGTCTCAGTATTTTAAAATTTTAAGTCGAACATAGTTAGTCAGACTATGTTCCACTGTCCCTAGGTTAAATATAGGTGATTAGTTTATATTTAGCCGAGGTTCGATAAAATTTTCAAATACCTAAATTAGGTATACTTGTGATATGTCTGTTGCTTTTGAGAAACTGTCCACTAAACAAAGGCGATGTCAAACCATTCAGTTGCAAGTCCCGCCCATACAAGACTTGTAACCTATGTTTTCACATTCCATTGCACAGAAGATAGTACGGGTAGATACGTGTGGAAAGGAAGTTTTAAGTAGTTCTAAAACAGTCCATACTTGGCCAGGATCACGAACTTTTAACAATGAAGGTTTCAGAAGAAAACTTTGATGAATGTAGAGAAACTTCAGCTTTTGTAGATGATGGATCAGTTTGTCCTTTAGAAATCTCATATTCCTATTTGGAAATCGATAGATTGTGATGGGTTTTTGATATCATATGAAATGATATTGGTGAGGTGGTGGAATAATTCCAGAGACCATTGGACAAATCACAATGTCTCGGAAGTAGATTAGACCATTGTGCAATTCACAATGTCTGGGAAGTAGATTAGACCATTGTGTGACTCAAAACATTTGAGAAATGATTAAGACCATTGTATCATACAATGTCTAGGAAATAGGAAAGACCATTGCAATTAGTTACAATGTCTTGGACATAAAATGTTGGAGTAGGAACATTATTGGGAGAATGTGGTTGTGTCGAAATGCCCTAGAATAGGCATGTGCAGATATGTTTAGTCCATTGCTTAGATAAAATGATTGAAAATAAATCAAGTGTATATATCAATATACTTATATATGTTCGTGTAGTGTAAAATGCCTAGTGTGTATATATCAATATACTTGATCATCATGGACCTGAAATACATGCTTAAGAGGTCAACACAAAGGTTGAGTGATATTTATAGAGTTTATTTAATGGTTGAACACAATATGTTGGTAGTATGAGTTAATTAGACTCATACTCATGGTTGGAAAACAAAATGATGAGCTACGTTATTAGACGCCCATAAAATGTATTATGACACTAAGCCTATGACACCAAAACGTTAACGGGTACCAATATCAATCGGCGGAGTTATCCCGGTAGGTACTTTGCTAAGATACCTAAATCTCAAATATTAGTGCATTTGTTTGAACTTAGTCAATACAAATGGGATTCGTCAATCCCAATAGGCCTATTCACAATATTCGCGCTCACTTGCAAGTAATCCTCGCAAGTGATTAAATGGTTCATAATAAGGGATATTGGTTTTAGCAAGGATAGTACTTAGTGATAATAAAACAATCAGGCAAGCATACAATTGAAAAGCATTGTGTTCGGTTTAAAATAGCATGTATTCCCCCCAAGGGTTTGTAAAACAATTAAGTAATGGAAAGTGGGGCTATGAACTCACCTTAAGTTAAATAGCAAGTAGTGAATGTGATGGTCGGATGTTGAGGCTAAAACCACTTGTTGGGTGTGTTAGACCGATACACGATAAGGTGGTTAAACCTTCGTTCTTTGTGTATGAGATATGTTGTGTGAATATGATTAAGTATGCGGAATCTACTTAACCACACTTAGAAGATTATATTTATGATATGGATATGGAAATGGAATAGTTAACACAAAACGATTCAATATTATTCAAAATAATACGAGTGATCTTTTTCTATCACTAGGGTTACAAAGAACCTTGAATCTTACGTGACTTGTGATATTTGTGTTTGTTCTATTATTCTAACAGTTATATTTTTCACACGTCTACTCTAAGACATATCTAAGATCTTCCTTTTATAGTCCAAGGAAAAGATCTTTTACAATCTATATGACTCATCTTTATTACTAGCTTATGACTAATCTTCATTCTAGCTAGATGATGACTTATCATGTCAGTCATTAAGATACAACATGTATCTAGGATTACAACTCACTTGGAGTGTTCAATTTGATGACTGCAACAAAGATATTATCTTGGATATGAATCAGTAGAATAAGTCGTACTTATCTACACAGTTGTTGTATGAGTCATAGTAGCATCAGCAGAATCCATCAGCAGATCAGTAGAAACCTTCTTCAGTAGAATCCATCAGTGGAAACGTGCTTTGTGTTTTATCAGCAGAAACATACTTGATGTATTTCCTTAAGCCTTTATGCTGATTCTTCTGATTATTTAATTCCCAACAATCCTCCCCTAAACATGTGAATTACATTCAAACATGTTTTTCTGAATTAAATGAGGACTTTGTGAAGATCTTTCAAACACTTCATTGTCAGACTGTGATCTGAACTTTCTTCTCTTTTGAGTGATTGAATGTCTGTCACACCCCCAAAATCGGGTCCAGCGGAAGCATACATGCAGCTGGGGTGTAACTCAATTGGTACCACAACACAAGTACAAAATGGTTTTCACTTGAATCATTTAGAATAAAATAGATTAATAAAAAATGTTGAATTTACATTGTCAAAAGTAGTGCGGAAGTAGGCCCTAAAAATAATTTAGAACGGTCCCCAAATGAATAAATCAGAGTCTTCTATGACCATGCCATGCCCTGCCAAAACCTCCTGTAGCGTGCCATTGCTTAAAACCGGAAAATACATGCTAAAGTGTCAACACGAGGTTGGTGAGTTCATAGAGTCTTGTGAGAAAGAATGTAATGCATATGGATGAAGATGTCCCAGCAAAGGCATCGTAAATCCACTCAGTTCCAAGTCCCGCCATAAGAGACTTGTAACCTGTGTGTTTACAACCCACTGCCAAATGTGTTGTGGTTTGTGTGAACAAAATAATGCTTGAATCTCAATTCAAAGATAAGTGTAGCAAGACCGCTATATAAACAATTTTAACAATGAGGTTATATAAACAATGATGACAATCCCATGAAATGCATGTAATCAAACATACCAATGAAATGCAGGTAATCAACCATGTAAAGCGAGTAATGCGTTTAAGTAAAACGAGCATGTATTCTCCCCCAAAGAGTTTACAAAACAATTAAAAGAGTAGGGGCTATGACTCACCTGGTGCGATAGCTACGATGACAAAAGTGGATACACAGAAATGAGGTTCGATCTCTAACCGCAACCTAATATGAATGATATGATCTACTTTAGATCACGAAATGATGTAATGAATGCACATGCACATGATGTCTATACCACTCTTAACTTGAAAATACTTGTTATTGTCAAAGTAATATGTTTTTCCATAACTTGGGAAAAATAAGTCTAACTAGACTTATAAAACTAGTCGTAGTATATATATATCGTATACATAAATGGTAGTGTTGAATTCCTTGCTTTGAAAACCTTGAAATAACGTTTACTAGTCGTATAAATAAGTTTCTAATCATAAGTACTTCGATGGTTCAGAATTTGGCACATTGGTGGTATTTCTAGAAAATCTAGGATTTAATACGTAGAAGTATTATTATTTCTATTAGTGACAAAATGGTCTTGCAAAACTAGTCGCGAAATAATGAATATAAAGAGTTAAGAATGAAGCTCAGTAGTTTTAGGAAGATTTTCACCATATCTAAAAAGTCACAGAAGTGAAGTTTGTCCATACGGGTCTCGATCATAAAGATAATTAGCCGTCAAGTGAGGTGTTTGGGCTGTTTTGGCAAATTCTGGGCAGTTTTCGGGAAAGTTTGAAAGACCATAAGTTGTTCGTTATAAATCCTTTTGACAAATGGTTGGATGTTTCGGAAACTAGGCTGGGTGAACTAACTTTTTGCCAATGATGTAAATTTTCTAGAAATGAGTCTATCAATGAGTAAATTGGCTCTCAACATGATGTATTACAAAAACTGTTTTTCTATACTTGGTAATATTTTGCTAAAAAGCTGATAGAAATAAATAGAGTTTCGTCGATTTTGAAACGTGTATATCTTGGTCGTTATAAGCCTGTTTTCTACGTTCTTTATATCCCCGGAATCGTGGGACAACATACTAATATATTTTTGATAAGTCGGGATGGCTAGATCAAGTTTTACACCTCAGATTGGCCCTTGAAAATCGTGGGACAGCAAGTAAAATTTTCAGAAAATAGTTTTCATCGTTAAACTTGCAAAAATCATATCTCCTTCGTTATAACCTCGTTTTAATCCGTTCTTTCGCCCACGGCTTCGTTTTTTAAAGTATTTTCTAAATCTTTAGCCCAAAGTTACCCGGAATCCCCTGATTTTTCTGGATTTTACAAAATGGGACAGCAACATTTATATTGTGGCTAAAATTCATTTTTCTTGTTTAATACTTGTCCAAATCCACTCCAAATCACTTCCAATCACCACAAATCTAGTCTAATCCTACCATACACCTTCTTAGGGTGTCATGGGTTCTTAAACATCATCAATCTAGTGGATCTAACAAAGGTTTCCATTTCTAGTGTTTTAAAGTTATATATATACAAAATGAGTGGTATAAACTAGCATATGCATGAAATCATGTATAGAAATCATATGATCATAAAGATAACATGAAGAAATGATGAAAATGAATTTTGTAAACTTACTTAAATGATTATGATGCTTGTATGATTAAAACCCTAAAAATCCTTGAGTTTATATTTCAAAACCCAAACAAGGACAACAATACAGACTTGATTTGAACTTGATCTTGAAAAAAATGATGGATCTTGATGGATTTGGTGTTTGGGTCGTGGCCTAGCAGAAGAGAAAAGGAGAGAAAACCTTCTATTTGATTTCAAAAAAATAAACTAGATATGTTAAATGTGTTTATGTTGAAAATATCTCCTCCAATGGCATTTTTGTAAATAAATGAACAAGTGGAAGTAACATTGGGATGGGGGGGGGGGGGGGGCGGCGGCACATGTATAAAATTAGGAAGAGTATGTAGTAAACTTGGTATCATCTCGTTCACGGAGTCGGTTTTGGTTCCGTTAATCGGTAAACGTAAAGTTTTAAACCGCGAAACGTAAATTCGGGTGTCGTAAAAATATGAAACTTGAAAGAATGACTAAACTTGACAAAATACTCCATGATGAAATATAAAATGAATGGTAAGTTCCATCGGGTTGCTTAAACGTTTTTAAAACTGGAAACGCGGGTTTAAAACGCGTAAATCGCGTAAAACGCTGAACTGGAAAACGTAAAATTCCAAAACTTTTAGAATTGTCGTAAAATGAGAGAAAATCATATTTCTATCGTTTATAATGTTTTGTGGACATATCGGGATGCTGGAACGACGTTTAAACACGAAAGTACATCTCGGACACGGCTTCGTGATTTTTGCAGAAATGATCCGACAAGCGCCAAACTCTCGGATTACCGTTAAAATAGTTTAACTTATGAGAATATGAAATAAAAATTTCGGAGATGAATAGTGAAGTGAATAGTAATAGTGAATAGTAACTTATGAATAGTAACTTCCCGAAATAAAAAATGAAATTTCGACATGTGAAAAAGGACATGAAATTACGAGTTGTGACAATGTCTTTCTCTGTAACTCATCTACTTTCTGTTCTTTGCTCCATTCTTGGACTAATAGATGGTGCAATATACAACTTGAAGAATTATAAGAGGCAATGATGTTGTGTATCTTGGATGCTTGTTCCAAGAAATAGAAATCATCTTTCAGCATGTCTTTGGAAGTGATGAACAAACGTAGTGAACTGAAATTGAAACCTTTCATCTTTTGATCTAGATAGAACTTTCTCCTATCAGCTCTGTTCTTGTTCTTTATTAGTAGAAACCATGTCATCATCTTGTATGCTCTTATCTTTTCCTTCTTTTTCTTTGGTTAATCTTCCTTTAAAGGGCTTTTGTAACCTCCCCTGAGATGTTTGTTTCCTCCCCTGAGATTCAAATAACATCTTATATTCATATCCTCCCCTTGTTTGAAAGATTTCTCACAATCATAACATCATCATCTGATCTAGCATTTTTCCATGTTTTCAGACAATTTGTACAGGAAGCCATCAATTCCTTAAGAGTTTAAGATTATGCCCTCATCACTTCTAGGTGTGTTAACTCCTATGAGAGGTGATTCAATGGACGTTTTTGACTCATGGTCCATCTGTTGATGGTTTTTAAAGTCATCTTTTGAAAATCCTTTTAAGAAACTTTTGCCTTAGCACTATGTATATGATTTTATTATGAAAAATCATACTGCTTACAACCATTTTGAAGGGATAAAGTGTGTAACAGACACTTAATCAAAATTTTGGTTTAAAGCAACCTCTGGTTGTGTGAGAACCAATGTTTTCAGTTATAAATAACTGCCTGTGTACAGATAAACCTATTCAAAAGGCTTTCTTTACAGGGTTTCCAGCTCGTGGCATTTGTTACCTCTAACACAAGTGTTAGATTCACTTTTGCTCGCTGTTCTTTCTATCAGATATCCGTAGATTAGTCACATTATACTTGAGAGTATAAAATGATAGAAAGTGAGTTGTATCAGTTAATAACTTATCAACTAATTTATCAATTCAAAGTGAAACATCATAATCAGATTTCAAGAAAGAAGTTTTAAGGAGTTTTGAAATCCCAAACTTTTTCTATCATGAACCTATTATATCAGTAGAAATGATCAGCAGCAATGATCAGTTTTCAGCAGCAATGATCAGCAGCTTTGATCAGCAGATTTCACTTGAAATAGCCTTTCAGCTCAAACATTCATACCTGAAACTGTTAGTCTAAAACCAAATAAACAAAGTACAAAGTACTTGTCTTGAATTAGAATAATCATAGAACAAACTGTATGAATAACTTTAAATATTGTTAATAGTAGTCTTAGATAACAAAGTTAGATGCATTAACAAAATCTATATAGAAAAACACATTATATTGAAAAATTTAAAGATTAAGCATTCCAATACTTGCTACCAAGTACTGAAATCTACCAACACCAAAAGCTTTTGTAAGAAGATCTGCAA
>JARVZY010006808.1:20000-25305 GCA_030686995.1 Artemisia argyi | reverse complement strand
ATGGGAACCATTAACTATTTATTGACTGACAATTCGTGAATTATTCTTGGATTTGAATATCAATTTTGGTTTGCCTAATGACATAAGAATAAGCAAAAATTTTTTGATACATACTTAATTTATTTTTTTAATCAAAAATCCTTCTCAATTTCCATTATAACAAAAATTATAGGTATATGTAAACCCCAGAACGGATATTCTTATACAGATACCAAATTGGCTATTTATATTATAGTATGTTGCCTATAAATAAAGGGAATTCGTTGGAACAAAAAAAGGCCTGGCTGGGTATTGACCGGGCCAGGCCCAAAAGGCACTTCGAACAAAATAAAAGAAAGAAGGTGTTCTTTATTTATCTTTCTATTTGGATCTTTCGAGCATCTAAATTGAATTGCTAATTATATAATAACGATAAAGAATGTGAAAGAAATACTTTCTTTAATCCTTACTTGATGTGTAATGTAACATAGTAATTATCTTTTTCAATTGGGAGAGATGGCTGAGTGGACGAAAGCGGCGGATTGCTAATCCGTTGTACGAGTTATTCGTACCGAGGGTTCGAATCCCTCTCTTTCCGTTTCCGTTGATGAGTTTCCATTTTTTCTTTCAAATTTTGCAAACCCCTTTTTATTTTTTCCTTGTTAAATGTGTGGAATAGCTAAAAAAAATCTTAAGAAAATTATAAAATCAAGCAATAAAAACAAAAAAATTATTCTTCACGTCCAGGATTACGTCCTGGATCATTGGATAGGAATCCAAAGATGAAGAGAGAAACAAAGAATATTACTACTGTATAAACGAAAAGTTTGAGAGTAAGCATTACACAACCTCCAAGATCATTTTTTGAAAAAGAAAAACGAGAAAAGACAATAGATCCTCCATTTTTATATCACATATCCTATTTTGACACCAAGAAAAGAATTCTAGAAATAGAAAAGAATGTTCAGAAATTCAAATGAAGTTGAAATTTGTAATCAGAGTCTTTGATTACCACAAATCACTTTCATACCCAAATTAGATATTGTAAGGGACCCGAAGCTAATAAGGTATTTCGCCGTAAAAAGGATTAAAATCAGGAAATAGGGCGTCTCGTGGCTATCCGAGAATTTCAATGTTTGAATCGAAGGTTCATACTGTCAGACTTATTTGATCTTATCAATTGTTATAATTTTTCTCGAATAAATATGAATTTTCTAGGATAGTATTAAAGATCTTATCGAAAACTTACAGCAGCTTGCCAAACAAAGGCTAAAAGAAAAAAGAACAGGGGTATGACTGGCATAACATCTACGATTGGATTCAAAAAAGCATAGGCTTCGGGCAATTTGGCCAAGAAAAGACTACTCGGATAAAGGGCAGAATTAAGACAGATCAAACTAAAGATATTAAGCATAACAGACATTTTTTTCGTCGAGATAATTGCATTTTGATTGAGTTATTGATATAAGGAAAAATGAAGTAAAGTAAGGTAGACAAAAAATCCTTCTTTTTCCGCTCAATCAAAAATCCTCCGATTCTCAAAGGAGAATAGAAGAAATCATACTTTCATACAATATCTTAATTGAATTATATGTAATGATCAATAAATTCCATTGAATTAATTCTAGAGATACACATGCCAAAATCCTAGCACGAATCTATAATAGATTCTATAAAGAATAAAGATTTTCTATAGTTGGACTGGAATTGACGAACACTTAATACCAATATTATTCTTTAATAGTATAAGTATCCAATAAAAATAGAAATGGGGCGTAGCCAAGCGGTAAGGCAACGGGTTTTGGTCCCGCTATTCGGAGGTTCGAATCCTTCCGTCCCAGAGCATATCCATTGTATTCTAATACTTCTTTTTTGTTCAACAAGGTTCTGTTTCAAGGTTTGGATAGACTTTTTTTATTCTTCGCGGAATCATATCTGACTTTTTCACAAACCAAACTAAATCGAGTTCAAATGACATGCAAAAGTAACTGAACCCTTTTGTGACCCATAGAAAATGGGGCATAGATCACAGTTGGAAAAAGATTACTTAACCTCAGGTTAAAAAAATATGAAAATACATATAAAACGAGGAAGTGCTTAGCCTATAGGTATGTATGGTTATCCTATTTCAGTGACAATAGTGTTTCCATTTTTGTGAAAACTAAATTGCATCCCTAAAATATGAAAATTTAAATATTTAACAATGATATTTCTTTTTATTGTTCGATCTATTTAGCTTATTTGCTTTGCATCATTGACAATTCCATTTGAAAAGAAAGAGAGATCTTGCTTTTTTATGATAATAAAAAGGAGTAAAACTTGACTCAAAGAATGATGTAGAAGTAGAAAACTTTTTCAACTATCAAGATTTGTAATGATTCCTTCTAGGTTGGGAAGTTGAAAATGGTCAGTCTATCTTATTGAGTCACTTGAAGAGGCAGAGTCAAATAGAATTTATTTATTTATTTTATTTGTGCGATTTCTGTTAGTTATGTTATTTCTATATTTGGATTTCTTAATATTTCTGTTAGATATTTTTTTGAGATAGAGATTTATAGAAAAATGTTATATTCAGACAAAAAAAGACGGCATTTTGCTAAAATTTATTCAGAAAAATCTTTATTATCTGTGTAGATATTCTCTATTAAATATAAATAACTATGTCTCTGTACCGACTGAACCAATGACTATTCATGATTCCATAATTGAATCAATTCCATACTGGTTCCAAATTAGAGGAATGTTATGGTAAAACTTCGTTTAAAACGATGTGGTAGAAAGCAACGTGCGACTTGAAGGACATGATCCGGTGTGGATTCTTATTGTTACATCCACCATTTTATATAGGAATGAAGGTGCTCTTGGCTCGACGTCGTTTGTTCTATTCTACTAGAACCCTTCTTTTTTTATTGGGTTCTAATGTAAATAGTTCATGATGGAGCTCGAGTAGAAAGTATTTATTAATTTCTCAGGGGCAACGATCTAGGGTTAATGCCAATTAATAAATTGGAACAACTTCGTAAGTATATCTTCGATATAGAAATCGAAAGGATTCCATTCCAACAAATTTTCAAAATTGTTGGAACGGCTAAAACTTTTTCGATCGACAGTGTATCGCGCATGAATCAACCTCGGTATGATTCTTTGATAGAAAGAAATCCCAAAAGGGGTATGTTGCTACCATTTTGAAAGGATTAAGAAGCACCGAAGTAATGTCTAAACCCAATGATTTAAAACAAAAATAAAGGATCCCAGAACAAGGAAACACCACTTCAATTGTCTCACGGATCCGAATAAAGAATCCAAATAAATTTTAAACGAGACAAAAACGGTGGGTTAAAGACCACTCAATAAAAAAATATCTTAAAAATCTTTAATATATTTGAGAATTATTATTATTATATTATTGAACTTGAGTTATGAGTACAAATGATTTTTTTTCAGCAACGCAGCTAAATAAAAATGACTATGAGTTAAATTGAAATTTGAAATTATATTATAGAATAATTCATTTTACAGATTTTCTATTTATTCTAATTCTAATTTTATCCATAGACAAAACATCATTTTTTCTCGAGCCGTACGAGGAGAAAACTTCCTATACGGTTCTAGGGGGGGGGGGTTCTTTTTCATCTACATCTATCCCGATGAGCCGTCTATCGAATCGTTGCAATTGATGTTCGATCCCGAAGAGAAGGAAGAGATCTTCAGAAAGTGGGTTTTTATGATCCGATCAAGAATCAAACTTATTTAAACGTTCCCGCTATTCTCTATTTCCTTGAAAAAGGTGCTCAACCTACAGGAACTGTTCAGGATATTTTAAAAAAGGCAGAGGTTTTGCCCTAATCAAATGAAATTCAATTAAATTAAGGAAATAAAAAATAAGGGTAGGATAATGATTTCTATATCATTTTGGATATCTTTTCTATACTATGTTTTTTTATTTCCTTCTTTTCTTCTTCTATTCGTATCTAGTTATCATTGTTTTTATAGAATCCTTTTTGATAGAATCTTTTTTGATAGAATCCTTTTCTAAGGAAACCCTTATTTGATTCATCCTCACAAAATAGAACTATTTTGGCATTACCTGCAATTGGATGGTTTTCATTCGACCTCTAATATCAAGTAAGAAACAAGGAATCGAAGTTCTTTATTCTATATGGATTCAATACACTCTTGATTGCATAAATACTTTTTCTACTTCTTCTTTGTTTATTCTCCATCTAAACTAAAATTTTTAGTATATATGTATATGCAGTGCCAATCCAACACAAGTCCCTTTTTTACTATTCTTTCAATTTAAGTTCTTGTTTTTTTTTTCCATCGTATTCCTTTCTTAACGTTTATATTGACAACATTGTATCGAACAAATATAATTCATCGTGATAAGCAGTTCTATTTATTTCCGTCCCATAGGTTTTCTTTTTTACCTGTTGATTCAAATGATGGGTTCGTTGGATTTGATACCCGGATTTTTGATTGAAAAAGTGTATAACATAGAAATAGGGGATGGTCTAGCATTTTTTACATTTCTTTATTTATTTTGATCGGGAATTTTTTTTCATCTAATTTAGTCATTTTTATGTTCCAAATAGATTAGAAATTTTTTTCTATTTTTTATTTCGTAGATTAATGCTTTGATTTAATAATTTTTTTTTATTCTGATTGTATCTACATACCCCTTTTTCTATTTGGGTTGCTAACTCAACGGTAGAGTACTCGGCTTTTAAGTGCGGCTAGGATCTTTTACACATTTAGATGAAGCGAGGGATTCGTCCATACCATCGGTAAAGTTTGGAAGACCACGACTGATCCTGAAAGGGAATGAATGGAAAAAATAGCATGTCGTATCAATTAAGAGTTTTGAGAATATTTTATTCTTTCCGGCTCGGTACAAAGCCTTCTTTAATTTATTGAAAGGTAGGAAACTAAAGTCAATTTCAAGTTGGGTCGAATTAATAAATGGATAGGGCCCCAAAGCTTCAATTCATTTCATTTTTTTTTAGGGAAAGAAAAAGCAACGAGCTTCCGTTCTTAATTTGAACGATTACCCGATCTAATTAGACGTTAAAAAAATATTAGTGCCCAATACGGGAAGGCTTTCTCCCAGGAATGTATTCCTGATTTTTTAATGAATCCTAAATATTATCATTCTCCATTTCATAATGGAAACGTATGTGTATAAGAAACAGTATATTGATAAAAAATTTCCAAAATCAAAAGAGCGATTAGGTTGAAAAAAGTAAAGGATTTCTAATCATCTTGTTATCCTATAATGAAAACGAACATAAATACTTAAATTTAAATGGAAAAAGAGAGGATAGAG
>JARVZY010006807.1:0-25307 GCA_030686995.1 Artemisia argyi | reverse complement strand
GTTACCCAACTCGCGAGAATCCCAGGAACAACATATCTATTTCAAAGGTAATTTTTTTTATTAATTTGATGACACCCATCCCTTTGTCTCTTACCTATGTTTTTGTTTAATTTACATCTAACGATGGATGTGTAAGTCGTTGATGAGGACAAAATATTAACCCAAGAGGTGACCATGACTAGGGCTGGATCATTACTAGAGTGGTCCACTGTTCCAAGAAAAAGAGTTGAGGAGACATCGGAGAAACCGCTACTAATATGCTGGTTTTAGGGTTTGTCATCAGTCCCAATGGCCACACCATCGCTACTAATATGGGTGGTTCGGTTGTTACACTTCTATTACGAAAGTTGGTTGATGACATTGCCAGCCAGCCGCGGGTGGATACATATGTGTAGAGTTACTGGATTCACTCCCTATTGCTTTAGATGAGACCATAAAAAGAGTTAAGGAGATATTGGAGAAACCGCGACCACCTTCACCTCTTGTAGGTGTAGGTTTGTATCTATACAACTAAACGCACTTCACGTTTGTTAATTAGATGATAACTTTTATGCAAACTGGTCACATAATAAAACAAACTCTTGCTAGCTTTTACAAAAAGTCACTCCTAATTTAATGTAATCTGATGTTCGTATTTTCTTTGAAGAAAATCGATCATATAATATCAAGAGCTAAATATATATATGGGTGATATCATATTTCACAAAGAATGAACTTATGTTTTCTTGATTCATTTTCTTTAAATTGTTTCTGATACGCCCGTGGTTGATGAGGGACGTCTATCCCGGCATAGCGTGTTGGATAACTATCGTAGTTTATTATTATATTTATTAGGATAAGTGTTGGAGTCATTGTTTATGATATGTCTTGAGTCATGTTAGGATAAGTCTTATGTTTCTTAGAGTTATCTCATAATTAATATTTAAGGTGTCATAATGTTATGAATCAATCAATAAAAGTTTCAGATAAACAAATCTCTAGTTCGTCTCTTTATTTTCTTAAGGAGCTTGCACACGCTAAAAGTTGTGTCTTATCCCGATACAACCCCTAACCGGGTCGTATCAATTGGTGCTTTCATTGAGAGCACCAACATGGTTGTATCATATCTCAATACAACCCCTAACAAGGTCGCATCAATTGGAGCTTTCATTGAGAGCTTTCGTTGATAGGGCTTACGATTAGAGTTCCAATATTTAAAAAAAAAAAAAAGTTACTTTTCATTGAGCACTGTTCATCAGGGTACTGTTCACCGGCACTATTCATCGTGCTGTTCATCTGGTACTGTTTATCGCGGGTACTATTCATCAAGAATTTTTTTTTCGAGTTATTAAACCCTTGAGTATTATTCATGGCATCCGGCGGCAGCGACCAGGACGTGGAATAGGCACTCTTTAAGCTCTTGCAAATTGGTACGGTGGCCGAATATGAGAGTGAGTTTGTGGTACTTGCAAATCGGGTAACAAGAATCTTTGAATCTTTACTTACATCATTTTATATCTCCGGACTTAAACTGACATTACAAATTGAACTATTGAGGGCAAGGCCTACAACTTTAGGAGAAGCATTTTCCTTAGCCCATATAGTCGAGGCTCGTTTTGAGGCAATTGAAGGGAAGGAGATAGAGCATATAATTGAAAAGAAATCCGATACCATTCCATCATTAAAAAGTGAATTTGCTTCACGTATGATTAAAGGGTCCTTAGATGTTGATGAATATACTGGTGTTGATGAGGTTAGAAGCGCGATAGATGGTGTTTTTGATATTGATGAGAATTTGGTTGTTATTTTAAAGTGGATACAGACCAGCATATCAAGGACATTGCTATTATTGGTAACTTTTGAAAACATGGATGTTGCTATGGGAATGGAGGCTAAAATTCAAAGAAGAACAAGAAATCAAGATTTATTTTAGACAACACCTTGAGGGTAAGGTGATTTTGAATGACTGGGGAGTGATACACCCGTGGTTGATGAGGGACGGCTATCCCGGCATGGCGTGTTGGATAACTATCGTAGTTTATTATTATGTTTATTAGGATAAGTGTTGGAGTCATTTTTAGGGTATGTCTTGAGTCATGTTAGGATAAGTCTTATGTTTGTTAGAGTTATCTCATAACTAGTATTTAAGGTGTCATAATGTTATGAATCAATCAATAAAAGTTTAAGATAAACAAATCTCTAGTTCGTCTCTTTATTTTCTTAACGAGCTCACACACGCTAGAAGTGATGTCTTATCCAGATACAACCCCTAACCGGGTCGTATCAGTTTCCTAGTCGATCCTTTCATATTAACGATTAACATGAATTTGAGCAACTGAAGCCTATGAACAAGCCACATGGCGAGAAGGAGGCATTGGGCTTTAGTTCAAATACTTTCATGTCATGTGCACATGGTATTAAACGAACAACACTGGCTTTAGCAGCTTTGGGTACCACGAGAATGATTTTGAAATGAGTACAAGTACCTATTGGTATGCTATATATACTTGATCGTGTCTTCCACTGCGTTTACTTGTTATTATTTGATTAAATATTAATCGTTAATATACATATTCTGTGTGGTGGTGGTTTCAAATACCGTGGATTACTCGGCCAAAAGGTTAGAAACCATGGTTACCAAAAAAAAAAAAAAAAAGATAGTATCATATTTTCCTTTTGTGAAGATAGATTGGCAGCACTAGTATTTCATGACCTACAAGCGTAACAAAACATGAACGATTAACATTTTGGACCCTTTGTGTTTATTACTTCATTTTGTAAGGCAATCTAGCTAGTTGATACAAAGTAACTGAAGTTACTTTGTGTCCGGTCATAACCAAAATGCGCGCGACTCTTATGAATTGATAGCACTTGTTAGATTCGAACACAACATCTCTTAAATGAAGACTCGAGAACTTAAGCCACTGTTTATGAAAAGGTGTTGGAAAATAAATGTAATCTTTATAATTTTGCTCTTACTACATTATACTTAAGAGAGCATTGACATGACTATCTCATTAACCTAATTTTATGCCTAAGAAGAATACTGAAACACATTGCTAAATTATAGTGTTTTAAAACATGGCCGGGTGCCGACAGATTTACCCGGACAAACTGAGAACCCCTTTGGTTGCCGGAAACCGGTGTTGGTGAAAAGACTTGAGAGTGGTTAATTAAACTAGTTGAATAGCAAACCACGAATTAAACAGTAGGTTTTTAAAAAACCAATTTTTAAAAGATTATGCCAAAGTAGATAAATAGCTTAACTAGATGTGCATGTCGATAGCAAAAAAATAAAAACTTGACTATACTAACAATTGGCAGGAGTTTATTAGTTTCATTTTTCTTATAATATCATTAAACAAATGTATTGAATGGAAATCATTCCCAACAAGATAATACTAGTAATTCAAATGGTGGTATTTTGTGAGGGACCCAGATTATACCCACGTTATTTATCTGGGGTTTTTGGGTTAATTCCCCCAGGTTGCGAGTGTATCGAGTGTATCTGCCATCTGGGGTCTAGTTGTGACTTGTGAGTACCGAGTACGTATTGATTTTTTGGGCCCCATCAGAAAACATGATATTTGTCACTTTTTTGGGTAATGTGGAATTTTAAAAGTAAAACAAGACAAATATTTTGAATAAGATTTTACATACATTGTGTTTTACATATTTTTAGTTCTATTTAAAATTTATTTCTAATTTAATTTTACTTTATTCGTTCTTCGATGTTGAACTCCTTTTGTTTGAATATGTTTTTGTATTTTATTAGAGAAAAACATCTAAAAATGTAGTAAACTTACTCATTTTTTAGTTATGTGTAACCAATTTATTATTATTATTATTATTATTATTTATTTTTTTGTTTTTATGTACCTAAACTTTTTGATTTCGACTTTTATATGTATTTACGCATATAAAATTACCATTTTACCCTTTTCTTTCAATAAAGTGGCTATAAAAAAATAAAGGTACAATGATTATTTTACATACGTAAATACAAACAAAAGTTGAAGTTCAAAAGTTTGATAACTTAATAATAATAATAATAATAATAATAATAATAATAATAATAATAATAATAATAATAATAATAATAATAATAATAATAAATGTTACACACAATTAGAAAAATGAGTAAGTTTAGTACTCCATTTTATGTGATTTTCCTAATAAAATACATAAACATATCCAAAACAAAAGGAGTGCTTCAATGAAGAACGAATTATAAAGTAAAATAAAATTACAAATAAGTTTTAATTAAATAGAAATAAAAAAATATGTAAAACGCACTGTGGACGGATATTATAACTAGTATCTTTCAAATTATTTGTCTTGTTATACTTTTAAAATTCCACATCAGCAAAAAGTGACAAAAAAAAATCATGTTCTCTGTTGGGGCCGGATACGTACTCACAACCAGATCCGGGGGAATTAACCCAAAAACCACCGATAAATAATCACGCGTTACAATTAACTTTTAAACATTTTACAAGACTTAGGATCAAATGGAAAGAAAACTTAAAATGAAAATGATGAGAAATAACTATAACCGTATACTATGCATCGACTTCAATTAGATGCACCCCTAATCTTTTAGCTGCACATAATATATTTTGTAGCAAAAAATTAGATGTATATACATATATTAGATGCATTTCATCTCAAGTTAGATGAATCCTGTATATTTTTCGTCATCTATGAGCCAAATTTGGTGTTAGTACTACTTTGCATTGTTTTCACTTTAAAATCACTTTCGAAACTAATTAGGATGTATCTAAATGAATAAAGATGCATTTAAATCAAGTCGATGCATGTCAAATGTGTAGTTATAATCATTTCTCATCCTTCTCATTTTAGGTTTTCTTATCATTAGATCCTTACCCCATTTTACAAAACCAGAGTAAGTGCACCTTTTTTTTTTTCTTTTTGAAAGGCTAGGATATATTAACAAAAGAATAGTGGATCCAAGGAGGAGATCACAAAACCAGAGTAGGTGCACATTTTATCGCGGGAAAAAATTAAGGAATAGCCAAATCCTAGATTTACACCCTTAATTATTATAAAAATTCAAGTATTTCAATCATTAATAAGAACGTGCAAAGTACATCTTATCATAGGAAAAGATTAATGGCTATTCAAACCCTAGGCTATCATGGTAAAAAACCATTGTACTTACATGTTCTTCACGGGAGCAACTTACGGTGTAAACCTAACCCAATGCATTTCAAACGATGCAAAAAAATAGTTTTAATTCATGATTGGACCATTAATAAAATGTGTAAGAACTCTAATTATGTATTAAAGTTCATTAAACTACCATACTTGCATGTTTTTCGCGGGAGTAAATTATAGTGTAAATCTAACCTAATGCGCTTAAAACTATGCAAGACATTTGTTTAAATCATATTTCAATAGTTGTTAGTCCCATTTAATGTTCGAAATCAATTTGCAATTAATACGAGTCACAATGAATAATAAACAGCAAATAAACAAAACTTACACGCAAAACATCATATCAAGGTGTGGAATTCTTGTTCTTCCATTTTTTTTCTTCCTCAAATGTTGCGAATATGTAATTCTTGGCATGTATGCCGTGATTGGTGGTGGATCAGATTTGACTAGGTGGATGGGATTGGGTCATCTTTCTTTGGTTTCTCCTCCCTGCTTCATCATCATTGTTGTCATAGATAATGGTTGATTTTTTGTTCGGGTTGGTGGTGGATCATATGACTTGCCACTCCATGTGAATGCAACATTTTCATGCTAATTTCTAGCTTGAGGCGGATGATAAACTCTATCATTTGATTCTGGTGATGTAGGTTTAGGATATTCTTGGGTGTTGTTGGGTAGCGTACCAGACGGTCTGGTAGCCTATTGGTCGGAAATTCGACTGAATTTTGTCTCGAGATCTTTAATAGTAGCTTGGTGATTCTTTTGATCTTGTTCAACCTTCGGGGTTTTTTTTATTTTTTTTTTTTATTTTTTTTTTCTCTTCAAAATCAAATTCTTCATGTTTGTTTTCGGGTGTTAGTGATGATTGATGGTTGTGATCACGAGGTTGTTGACAATTGTCGTCTCATGTTGCACGGTACGGTTGTAGTTTCCTCGATAACCTCCTCTGTGATATCCTCCGTATACGTAATTAGCTTCCGCTTTATCGTCACATTCCTGATAATGGGTGGTTTCCTCCATAAGTATTGTAACCATTGTGCATCTCCTTGATTTCGCTTGGATCGATACTCTTGAATTTGGAATTGATTTTGGAAGTAAGATCTTTTATCATTTCCATCATTTTGGAATTTTCGTTCGTTCCTTCGGCGAAGGCCACAGTTTTTAGTTGAGGATTGTTTTTGGCATCCTCAGACCAATCAAGCTTCAAATTTACTCGGTCAGTACACTACAAGCTTCGTTAGGTGTCTTGTAGAGGAAGATTCCTTCGGCGTCAAGGATTCCTTGAGTAGTGTCATCAAGACCATGGTAAAAGATTTAACTGATATTTCCGTGAGACAAACCATGTCCCTAACAACTGCGGAGCATATTTTTCATGCGAAGCCAAGCTTTAGCAAGAGTTTCTCCTTCCTTTTGGGTAAAACTATGAATTTCACCAAGGAGGCGATCAAACATGGCGGGTGAAAAGAAACATCCTACGAAGCTTCTCTCATTTGATCCCAAGTGGTGATTACTCCAGCACTAAGTTCGTTATACCAAATATTTGCCTCTCCGGTGAGAGACAAGGGAAATAGTTTAAGGCATATGGCGTCGGCATGGGTGGTAGCATAATGAAACTTTCCATAAATTTTAAGAAATCGGCGATATGTTTATGTTGCTTGGTTCAAACTCTCCCATCAAATTTGTTATCTTTATTCATTTGAAGATGATGACCTTTGATGGTAAAGTTGTCTCCGAGATTTACGGTAATAAAAGTGGTGCCGGGAGTAGGTGCTACAACCCTATTGACACAACATCATGTATGTAGAAAATCAACATAATTTACGTTTGGTTGTATAAACAATATGATAGTGTCACATTTATTAGCATTACAATTAGGTATAGAACCATATCGTTTAATTAGGAATCGTGCATGACTATTCTATAGATAATACTTCAAGAAGAAACATCATGAAAGCGACAAGTTATCTTATAAAATAAGATGCAATGATCCTTAAAACTATAGTTGTTCATATTTTGGAAAGTAATGTAATCATCTCTAGGTTAACTAGAAATAATATGGGTTACTTACAAGGTAATAAAGCTTGTAGGTCACACTGAATTAGACAACATTACACGAATGTCTTTTCTAGTAATAAAACGCAAAACTCCCACCGGATTTTACAACATTGTAAGTGTTACATCACCGGTGAAGAGTAAATAGCGATTTATTTACTTTCCTACTCTCTTTGAAAACCCACTAGTATCAATGTACTTAGGTTTTGAAAAGAGTGTATGAAGATATACTATGTAAATGATAGACTATCCATTTATGTTATTCATTAACTTGAAAATGCAATTTTCTCCTTAATTGGCCTACCTAGCCACAAGGGTGTGGTGCGTTTATTGGATTGAAGCAAACAACTAGGTAAATCATGCTAGTCATTTCCTTTACCACTTGTGCGGTGATATTCCATTTTCTAATTAAAACTCATAATATGTCTTGATGATATCAAGATGTTGTTACTTTGGTAGTTATAGAAACGTGTTCTCTAGTTATCCAAATGTCTTATCTGTTTCAAAGAGTTCAAAACCGAATAGGGGTAGTGAAGCCTATTTGAAAGAATAAGATTCTCAACCTTACTTAACCGTCTGACTTATACAAGACAAAATGATTTCATGAGTAAGTTCGTGTATGAGTTTAATTATGATCAGGATAATTCAATCATTTCTACTATAGCTTTCTCGATCAAGGAGAAAAGATAGGAATGATTCTTTAACTTTCTTATAAGGAAATGAGACTCAGTTTGTCTTCTTCAAGAAAAGAACAAACTTTCGTTTATAGTCGACGTTGCTAACAATTAACAGAATACACAAAGTTTAGAATTTAGTATTTTCAGTAATAAATCCCTTTTAAAAAAATTAACTACCCAATTAATTTTATAAAAGGCTAAGATCCTACATGAGCTTTCACTCATCACAATAGTCTAACTACTAGTAATTAGTAGATTCAAAAGGTAAGCAGCGGGTGAATATTGCATTATGAGTGCAACTCTTAGACTTATGAGACTCACGACACTAGAGAACGATCTACTAGTGTTGTCACACCCCAAAATATCGCAATGGAAGGTAACCGGGGTATGACGTCATAGCACAAAGAACACGAGATATAAATAACGACTTCTACATGAGTCATTTAAAACATCGCTTGATTCCTTTAAATAAATAAGGTTTTCTAACAAGACATTTCCAAAGTTTTACATCAAAATAAAGATATGTTTTAATACAATTAAATGATATTATTTAATGTAGTAAATCTTCAATGTAATACGACCGCCAACGGGTGACTCTAGTATGAACTCCATGATGCTAGCCAAAAAATGCAAATTATGGACCTAAGAAATACATGATAAAATGTCAACATAAAATTGGTGAGTTCATAGGTTTAAGTATGTTGAAAAATGGACCACAAGATTTCTGCGACTATTGTAACATGTACGAGATTATGAAAAGTATTACTGTTGCACGAAGCTCATGACACAGAAGCCTTAACAGTTAGTTTGTTTATCCGCCCAAAACACGAGTCTTGCCAAACAGATGCCTAATAGATCTATTCACAACACTCGCGCCTACCAAGTAATTAGTGGTTCATAATTGTTGGTACTTTTAATGGCAATATTTGTAACTTAGGCAATGCGTAAATGTTTAAGTAGTTGTGTCCATAAGTAAAGCAAGCAATATATTCTCACCCCAAAGTAGTTCAAAACGGGTATTGAATAAGTAAAAGTGGGGCTATGAAACTCAAATCAACAAGTAGTAAGACGGGAAAATATTACACAAGTTCAACGAATCACAAATCCTAACTGCGACCAAAATAAATAAGACGCCTTAGTAATGATATGACATGTACTATATGCATATGAGTTTTATAAAGTTTTATCACCCATATAAACTTGTAATGAAGTTTCATAAAGATTCGCAAGTTAAATCGTTTAAGAAAAATAAGTAAAACGCATTTTTTATTCCAAAAACTCCTTTATATAGTTGCTGTTAGGAATTAAATAACGACTTGAAACTGGTGTAGCTCACTCGTTTCTTGGCCAATTTTGTTAGTGAAAATGTGTTTTAGAGTTAGGTCTATGTCTTGGCTTTCCAAAAGGTCCAATTAGAGTCTATAGTTTGAAATTTAAGTCCTTGAAATGTGCGCAAAAATGACAAGTCTTCCAGCAGCTTGAGCTGTTGGGTAACTTTTTAAGTGTAGTATAGTAAGAGCAAAATTTCATACATTACGGTTATTTTCCAATTCATAAACACTGGCTTCAGCAATCACAGGTTAAAACAGTTTTAATCGATCAAGCCTATCGGGACTTGCTTTCTTATTCATATGAAGGACGTGACACAAGAGTTGGAATGTATCTTGATCTCTTCGGCTAAAGTATCCTTACTTACGAGGTTTCTAAGTCAAAGCAAATTCTATTCGTATATCTATGATCCAAGAAATGGTGTGGATATGATTACCATGTCAAAGCAGCTCTTCGCGAAGGTTCACACACAAATTCATCGACTGCCCAAGAAGTCATGTCCAATATTAAAGGCATGCATCAAAAGTATTTTATAAGTCGCGACTAACATAACTATCTACACCCTTTTATTAACATGCGAGTAATTAATAATACAAGAGCGTCGGTAGGTTGATCCATCCGATCAGAATAGCAAATTTAATGTCTCGATAGCACTTGTGGCTCGTTGCAATTAAAAGTAGCATTTGTAAGAACTTATATTAAAGTGCGTATAGAAATGTATGAAATTAACCTTGTTTTTGACTTTTTGGCAAAAAACTACAGATAAGACGATGGTTATGCGGGCCGGGGAACAAAACTGTGAATCATCTTCATGGTAGGCCCAAAATAAAAAGATCGTAATGATCTCTTATACGTCCTAGTGGTATGATGTACATTGCATGTGTATGAGGTTATGAGTTACAATGGCATTGGTCATTTACCACTTTAGCCCTGTGATCACATGGCATATTAACGTCCCTCTTTTTTCCCACCATTATTTGACGGGAGATGATTTGCGCACACCACAAGTTAATTGTCACACTTTAATTTAGTGGTTATTGCCGTTTATACCCTTAGAGGGGTGAGGAGGAGTACAAGTGATGTAAGGGTATAAGACAATACATACTAAATTAGAGTGGTGACCCATATTAAAGAAAAAGATAAAAACATTTTTAACACAAACTTAAATTTCATTAATAAAAACGTAAACGTTACATAAACATAAAATAAAAACGACATGAAATTAAAACATTACAATATTAAATTAAAAACTTAAACTACTAAAACTTAAACATGATAACACTTATTAAAAACTAGTAATCTAACTTGTAGCGTTCCTTGATTCTTGCCTTAATGTGCAAAAGTTCATTTCGGTGTCGTTCGGGTAAATTTGGGTCGACGACCGAATTGTAGAAAATCAAATCTTGCTCCCGTTTTGTGATGTCCATGATTTCCTTTTGGTTATGTTTCCACTTGCTTTCGTTGAAGTTGCATTTTCTCTCTTTTGATCGCTAGCTCTTATTCCATTTTTTCTCTTTTCATCGCTAGCTCTTTTTCCTTGAATGCTTTTCACGACTCTTCACGCTCTTATTTTGCTCCGATTTTGACGGTTTTGACGGCTTCAACCTCCAAAAGTTCGATGCTAGCGAACTTGTCCATGATTGTGGTGGATCACGAGAGGAGGAGGATGATTTCTTCCTGGCTGCGTTACGACCTTGTGGTCGTGATTCTCCAGTATCATCCTCCGTATCATCATTATCATCCAAGTCTTGAAAATTTAGGGGACCTTGTGTTGACCCCAACGTAGTTGTTGAACCCTTTGATTTCTTCCGACTGCCCGATTGGAAAATAGGCATCTCCTTCTTCCAAGCATCATGACTCCTCAATATTTTCCAACACTCCAACAAATTGAAATCATGACCGTAACGCACACGATATTTCATAAGAGCTTTGTCTTTATCGTCTGCATCATTTTCACCACTTCCATGCGTATAGTTGACATTATCCATAATAGCATAATAATTCGCAACTAGACCACGAATTTTAGTCTTCCATTTGGACATGATCGAGTTGTATGTCCGGTCTGAACCAGTTTCTTTTTTAAAGCACCCTATGACCAACTCCCAAAATTTTTACCTGTTCATAGCGTTTCCTTTTTTGTCATTTTCTGAAATAAAGATGAAAGCTCTACAAAGCGCAACCTCTTCCGCCTTTGACCATGGTTCGACCCTTTTGTTCGGTTCGGGTTCTTTGCCTTTGTCCTTCACCTTTGTAGCACGCCGCGAAGGTTTCTTTGGCTTGACGGGTGATGTCTCTTCGACATCGTCATCGTCATCAACGGGCATGGAACCGTGACCCGAACCTTGCCCCATCGAAGCATCTTGACTCGGGTAGTCTTGGGTTGAGTATTGTTGAGTCGGATAGTCTCCCCATTCATCCAAATTCATATCAAGATTAGTAGACCGAATCGGAGAATAATCTTGATACGGTTGGGAACAATGCAAGAAATCCATGTTAGGAAGATAAGACGACCCACTTGGTTCTTGGTGATAATCCGTATTAACAGGTTTCGGTGGGACAAATGGACGATTAAGGGAAAACAAGTTTTCACTTTTATTGGGTTGCGGTAGTTGTGATGGATATTGAAAAGATTGTGGATGAAAGCGAATACCCCGTTGTTGTGGTGGTGTTATGCCGGTTAATTCAAAGGTGTTTTGCGGAGAGTAATTCAAATTCGGTGCATTTTGGGGTAGTCGGGATCGTCAGTTTTTTTATTGTGGAGTGTTTTTCTTTGACATTGTGAATATTGATGAGAATTTGATTGAATGTTGTTTGAAATTGTGTATTTGAAAGTGGTTTTGATGTTTGTATTTATATGAGATGAAAAGTGGTAAATATTTTGATTTTTTTTAAACACAAACGGTCGAATGTTTTGGTTTTTTGTGGTTTTTGTGAATAGCATTAATCTTTCAAACAGTAACATGTATTAAATTGGAATTAATGTGACTTTTGTGTGTTTCAATATGGGTCGTTTGACCAACCGATTGTGCAAAATTAGGCCGGTGACCGATTTCACAAATAAGCATCACAGTGGCCATGACCGATTTCCAAATCGGTTGTGAGTCAACTTCGACCGATTATACACGGTCTAATGTGTGAAGCCTTAGATTAGAAAAAGGGTACCTCTTATGTGATGTTTTGTCCTCCCACTCTCTCGTCTCTCTCTGTGTGTTTACAGTACAACATAGTTTTTTTTATCAATTTTTTATCCGTATTTTTTGTCAGTTTTAAGCTTTTGACTTATTAAACATTATATTTTCTGTTCGGTACTTTCAGATTTATAGTTTTTAATATATATAAAATTATAAAAAATGTAAAAAAAAAAACATGGAGGGATACCGTTTGCTTTTTTTAGAGTACGAATAACTTGTCCCTTAGAAAAATGGACGATTTGTACACCATTCAGCATCAAAGTATGAATAACATCCCAATTTGTCCCAAAAATACGTACTAAGATGGATATTAAAATCAGTTAAATTATATTTCTTAATGATCCCAATGTGTTTTTTGATGGTGTATTAACTATAACCGAAATTTACCGTCTCTATTATTGTGAACTTTTTATCAAGTTTGTAACTGTGTCATGTTATGCCGATGCTCTCTTATATACTTCATAAGTAATTTGTACAGAGGGATGAAACTAGGAATAAATATAATCGGTACAAATTTTTTTGAACCATAATATAATAGAGTTCAAAAGTGAGTTAAAATGAATATTTCATTAAAATGATAAATAAATGAATATATTACCTTCTAATTAGTGATTCTACGATCTCCCATAGTGAAAAAACGCTTACGTACACCCTCATTTTTAACATTAATAAGTTATTCTTTCTCTATAGCACAAGTTAAATGGTTGTTAAAATAAACATTACCCATCCGATTACGCAAATCAATTTTAATGAGCTTCGTTAAAAAAAAAAAAAAAAAAAAAAAAAAAAAAAAAAAAAAAAAAAAAAATCTTTCAACCGTATCGGTAACAACAGGCAATACTAAAGCCAAATTCAACAACCGATAAATCAAATGATAAGATGTATGCTTTTTCTTATCCACCATCTTCTTAGCAAGTTTGGTATATTATCCAAGTTAGCAAAATCTTTATCATTACACATAATCTCATAATAGACTCCTACTTTCATAGGAAGACTTAACCTTTCCTTAGAAGTAAAATCACGCGGATACATCTCAATAAGTTTCAGTAACTTTGATATACTAAATTCTGAAAATGAATCATGTGGACTCAACACCGCCATACAATCAAGTAAATCGGTGCTTCCCTCACTAAAACGATCTCCAAACTCTTGAATTTACATATCGATAACAATGTTGAATATATCAACCTCGAAATAATGTTGATTTATAATTCTATCCATTCGGCCTCTTGAATGAAAGTCACCCATATTCACCATCTCAATATCATGTTTACTACAAAAAAAAGTTACATTCTTCAAAAGTGAAGCAAAACCTATCTCCCTATACTCTTTTGGTTCCTTTTACCAACGAAACGACTTATAAGATAGTTTTACATGTGATTGACTCAGATGACTGACTTGTCACCAGTAAGAATCCCTATATCCAAAAAACCGTGTTTGTCATACCTTTATACCTAACATTACAACACTTCAAAAGCCCTCTTTGATAGTTTATCCTAGGTGCTTATGCCAAAGTGGTGGAGGTTTGATCCGTTCTAAAGCTTATGGTAATCTATGTGCTGAGAGTGTTTTATTTTCCCATTTCCATACATGTTATATAACTTATACACCTGAGAGATGTGAGAATTCAAACACTTTATGTGAGGTGCTAGTATATGATTTACGTGCTTATTATGACAATTGTGGAACAAATATATATTGTAATTACTTTTGAACCAATGCTGAATAACCCATAACTTGTAGATTGATTAGGATAAAAGCACATTTACTTAATGACAAGCAAATCCCAAGTGTAGGGATATTTGATAAAGATTTAAAACATACCTTTTTAAGGGCTCATTTAGTCCCTAAACTCGTATGTATTTGATCAAATATTGCCTTAAATCGATTCTTTTCGCATTTTGGGTACTTGGGACGCAAAATATGAAAACTGGTGCATTTATGGCTATTTTGGACGAAGAAAAACTACCAAGTCACGAATCTGTCAAGAATGGGCCCTTGGCGCCGTCACACATTACACGCAACGCTGTCACTTGTATTTGAAGACCAAGATTCAAAGTTAATTTTACACTACACGGCTCAGATTTTTTTATAAAGAGACCACGTCAGACATCATGATGGCGTCAGAGATCCAAGGCAACACCATCATAATGGTGACTTAGCAACAGAAGAAACCCTAATGACGGCGTCACAACCTATAACGTGATGCCGCCACACTTGTAAACCTATATATATTTTCATATGTTTTCCATTATTCGGGTAAAGCTTTGGAGAGGTTAAACCTTAGACGATTTTCTGATACTTTGTAAGGCTTTTTACAACCACTTTATCCATGTTCCATTGAAGTTAAGTAATTCATCGTTAATCATTCAATATGTCTATGTATTGTTTGATTTTATATATTTTTTTCTCCACTTTAACATGCTAGGCTAGATCTATTAGTATTTGCTTAGATTTAATGAAATATAGTTATTAATTACAGATTTTCGTCTCTTGTTTAATTGGTTGTTTGCGTTAGGAGTAGGAAAACTGGCTATAATCTTACATGTGTTAGCTTGAATGTCCAACTTAATGCCTTTACACCCTAGAGTGCACTAGTGGTTTATTTTCGTTGTATTTATTGCGTGAATTGCGGCTTGTAGATAGTAGGAGACCCTAAGGAAATGACTTTTGTCACTTGTAGATCTAGGATTTTCTAAAGGAGACTTATACATTCATAGAGTTATGGAATTTGGCACTGATGACGTCAAATAATCCTGATATTTAAGTGTCAATTTTCCCCTATTATGCTCATTTATTCTACTTATTTTATGGATATATACTTTGATTTCTTTACATCTAGGTCATGAATGAGCATAGGAGCTAAAGAGACAAGGAAATTGGAAACAACACGCAAAAGATATACAATTATAGTATGCTGGAAGAAGCTACGGCGTAACATTCATTCTCTATTACGCCGTAGCAGGAAATTCAAACTTGAAGACCAAAGTCAACGCGGATCAAGAGTTACGGCATAACCAAATCCTGAGTTACACCGTAACAATATCAAGTCTCTCAAGTATATCTCAAATTGGTGGTTACGCCATAATATAATAAAGACGACGTAACAATGACTTTGAAGGTAATCCTAGATCCAAGAATCAAACTATGACATAACAACACACGGAGACTACGCCGTAGACGAAACCCTAATATTGGAGTTACGGTGTAACACAAACATCAACTACGCCGTAACTCATTGCTTTTAGATAAGATCTTACAGGATTACACTAGCTATGGCGTAACACTCTTTTGAGCTACGTCGTAGCTATGATCGGACCTATAAATACAACCCTAATTTCTGAATTTGTCATACAACTTTCTCACACACAAAGTCAGAGATCGTTGGGGACTTCTCAAAGGCCTTTCTACAACAGCATACAGAGCATTTTTAAGGGAGAAATCACACCTATAACACCATAAGTTTTAGCATTTCATCATTTCATTTACATTTCAAATTCATGACATTTGTAAACATTTATTCGAGTGTTACATTTAATATGATCGGCTAAGCACCTCTGGTGCTAGCCTAGTTATGATTCTTATATTGTTTTAATTATGTTTATGTACCTTTCTTAATGCTTTTACGTGTGTGCATGCTTAGTTTATCTTAAGAACCTTTAGTTGCGGTAGTTTTTCCCAACCAGGTCATACTTGGTATGCTAGGAGAATTGACCATAGGACCCCGTCGTAGTTGAGTTGCGAGGATATGGTTGGGATGACAACTAACCACGGACCTTGTGTGCAAATTGACCATAGGACCACTGTTCGGGTTGGATAAACTTAAGTAGTTAAAGTGTGGTCTATGATAGTAACAATTTACCATACAAGATAGGTCTAGCATGTAGTGGTACTTAATGACTCAAACCCGTCTGCCGTACGTCGGCTTACTAGCATGGGGTAGTGCATGTGGTTCCTGGCAGGATTCGATGGGGGATAGGCTAGGGAACTTGACCATATGAACCTAGTGATATATGTCCACCCCACCTGAAGCATGAGATTAGTTTAATAGGAAGCATAACCATAAACAATATAGGATGAGTAATTAGGATAGCACACTTCTCTCTTATTGCTCACAACTCTCATTTCATTTATGTTTTATTTACTTTTTAGTTATTTCGTTTAATTAATCACTTCAATATTCAATCAGTTTAAAATAGTGACACGTAGACTTAGATAAAATCCAAACCACATAGCTCTTGGGACGACCTCGGTTTTACCGAATACTAGTCTACACGTGACCGGATTCTCTGTCCGTTAATGCAAATAGATAGACCTTAGGTAATCGATACTTTATAAATATTAAGACCTGGTCAGTAAAACTGCATCAAGTTTTTGGCGCCGTTGCCAAGGTGCTATAATTGGAATTTTATTTAAGTTTTTAAGTTTTTTTTTTGTTTTCTTATAATTTGTTCAAGTTTCAAGCAAAATGGAAGTAATCGATATATATCGACACCTTGACTCTAAAAGAATACCTTGCTATGACTAGGGATGAGCAAGGACAGGGTTTGTAAGGCCAATGATTGGTGAGGATGTTCAGTTTGAGATCAAGCCTCAGTTTATGAGAGAATTACGAGAGAAACCCTTTGATGGGATAAAGACTGAAGATGCTTATGAGCATGTGGAAAATGTGGTTTATATCACCAGCCTCTTCAATATTCCAGGTGTTTCTCATTATGCGGTCATGCTCTGAGTGTTCCCTATGATACTCACTGGAGCCGCACGAAGATGGGTTGCCATCTGGAACCATCAACACTTGGAATCTACTGAAGAAAAATTTTATTCAACGATTTTGCCCTCCTTCTAAGAAGACAAAACAATTGGAGGAGATTCACAACTTTAGACAAGATGGTGATGAGACATTGTACCAAGCATGGGATAGGTACAATGATCTCTTATACAGGTGCCCGACACATGACTTGAATAATCAACAAAAGGTAAACATATTTTACAAGGGCATCAATATCGCAACAAGGCAAATGATCGATTCCCAAAGACCTATCCCGGGAATGACACCTGCTTAAACCCTTGATGTGATTCAAGACATGGCTGACCACTCTCAGAAGAGGCACGATGGAGGAAGCACCAGAAGTACTAGTGAAAGTTTGGAAGGTATGAACGCTCTAACCACTAAACTTGAGAACCTTGGCAGGGAAATGAAGAAACTTAAAGAAAGCGTGCATGCTATCCAAGTTGGATGCGAAATCTGTGAAGGAGCTCACCTTACGAAGGATTGCCCGATGAATGAGGAAGAAAAAAAAGTGGAAGAAGTTAAATATAGAGATGGAAGACCTTTTCAGTATAAATAATATGTGGTAAAGCATTAATAAAGAACAAGACAACACTCGTCCACTTGGGATAAATATAATAGTATAAATAATATGTGGTAAAGCATTAATAAAGAACAAACGTCATATGTAAAATATAAGTAACTAAACTTTATTAACACAAACATAACAATGTCATAAGTTGATTGTTTGGGCTTCAATTTAAGAGTTCTGAAATTTCCAGATTGACCATATAAACATCATATGTAAAATATAAGTAACTAAACTTTATTAAAACAAACATATAACAATGTCATAAGTTGATTGTTTGGGCTTCAATTTAAGAGTTCTGAAATTTCCAGATTGACCATATAATCGTCGTCAATGTCATGACCGGAAGCACGCATCTGATTAACTAATATTACTTCATGGTCCAATTTAGATGACAATTTCTTGCTATTACGAACACTTAGTACTTTGCATCCATACTTAACCAATCAAACATCATCTCAAAATTGTCATCGCCTGTAAAAAACATTGAAATAAAATAAACGTAAATTTTTATTGTAACAAACACTTAATTATTAAAAATAACTGTTACCAGAATGGTCTTTGTTTACATCAGAATGAATCTCGGTTTGTAGATTTTTGTTTCCAAGACTTTCGTTTAATGAAAGTTCATTGGTATTAGCTGTTTTTTTTGAATTAGGGTTTGAGTCAGACATTCTCATATGATTTAAAAAATATCTCTCTCACAAGGCAAATATATATAGATTCATATTAGGGTTTTGTATTCATATTCCAATGGATAGCATAATTTAAATATATTTTAAAAACTACCGAATAAAATGATCGTTTTTAAAAGAATAACAAATTTATCCCTAACTTCACGAGATTTAAATTAATACTTAATAACAAATTAAGAAACTATATCAAATCATATTCAGTTAAAGGATCAATAATGGACATTAATATTGTCATATTCAATTAAACCATTAATAATGGACATTAAAATCAAAATATTTTTACTACGTAAAATAAATATAGAATAAAATATTAATCCCCTTCATTGATATCAGATGATCAATATTTCTGTAAAAATCATCCATTAAACTTTAATAACCGAATTTTTAAAATTTTGCATTTTGTTAGTAGCAAATCAAAGTTTTTAAATTAATTTATGCATGTTTTTCTCCCTTTGGATTTGTAGAACATCTAAAATATAAGTAAATAATATAAAATAACTATGTTTCTTATACATATATACCGAATGTATAAAAATCATATAATTTAAATATCCAATAATTATAATGTGAATATGTTTATGATGCATTCAAACCAATAAATAAGGCACTATTCTAATATACAAACCAATAAACAACAAAAGGAAAAAAAAAAGAGAAAAAACCTTTCACATCATATCCCAACACACTCTTAAATGATAAATTAATCGTCAAAAACATAAACATATTAACAATTTATCATTAAAAAAACACGTTGACATAAGAAACTACTAAACCACGTTTAATCTAAACATTTTTCCAATAACATATTCTTACTATATACCATATCTTTCAAGATACCAATTATCATAAGAAAATTTTTGTTCAATGTGATCATTTTCTTCTTCTGATGAGCTGTCTCCAACAATATTGCAGTCAAAATTCAACATTTGTTGATTATTATCAACATCATGTTCAGAACTCATTCCACCCGATTCTGAATCATTGTCGCCATCAATATTCTCAACATAAGACGACTCCTCATCTTCTATCATTGGAATATGCGCATGCCATGGACCCAATTCACGCATCCATTCCCCATCGAACCAAGTATATATGGACTGTAAAAAACTGGACCATAAAAACTATAACTTACGTACAGATCGATCTCATGCTCATTGTTTTCAGTACTTATCACAACCTGAAGATTAATTTCTTTTTCAATAGGCATAAGACCACCATCTACCGAATACACAACTTGCTTGACAGGAACTCTATAATACAACTTCTCAAGTATGTTGTATTCATTGAGGTTTGTTGAAATCCAATCTTCAATAAAACTCAAATTTATGTACTTTACTTCTATTGATGGTAACTTTACTTCATCACCACCCCAATAAAAAATGTGGATCCCATCAGTTATAATCCTTCCGCCATAATTAATGCAAACATTTAACATTCTTGATGCAAGACCGACATGAACACTATATTTTAATAAATACATCAAGGACATCGTATATGATATACTTAATAAAAAAAATATAGATAACAACTTACTTGTTTGGCCGATGATTGTGGTTGACGTCAATTAAACCTGGAAATTTAGAGCACATTGTGCAATAAACATAATTACACACGCTTTTGTTTTTGAGTTTTGAATTAAAACTTATTTAATTTATTGTGTTTTGAAATCTGAAAAGTCCTTTTATAATATCTTTTCCCCTAAATGGTAAAGTCGGTTAAGTATGACCTATAAGTGTTAAATAATAAATACTACTGATGAGGCGAAAAATGAACCACTTTTAAGGGGTCATTTAAGCCCAGATTCATGATTATTTGATCAAATATTGCCCTAAATCGCTCCTTTTGTCATTTTAGGTACTTTTGGAGAGAAATCTGGAAAAGGAAGCATTTTGGAGCACAAAAGTGAAGAAAACGACAAAGTCTCAATTTTCCTTGCTGGAACAGTACCTGACGGCGTCAAGGCTCTCCACATGACGGCGTCAAGAGTTACAAAAGAGGTGGATGTAGAAAATACACGTGACGATCCAGAGAGTTTTTGTGCATAGGAGATGACGGCGTCACCCAAGACCGTCAAGGACCAAGTATTAGTGACGGCCCAGAAGAAAATCCTACATGACGGTGTCACAAATGGATCTTAGCAATACGATTTCATTATGGTGGCGAGTTAACGACGTCACAACTTAATACATGACGCCGTCACCTTGTAAAATCTATATATAGTTTTCCAAATTTCATTCATTAGTGTGCAACTTTGAGGGAAAAACCCTAGGTCGAATTTTCTTGCTTTTTCAAGGGTTTCAACCCTTTGAATCTTTCATGTTCAATTAAAGATAAGTACTCTTTTAAATCATTCAATATGTCTATGTGTTGTTTGATTATATCTTACACTTATCTTCTATTTAACATGCTAGGCTAGATTTCTTTGTGTTTCCTTGGATGTCATGAAACCTAGATGTTGATTATGGGTTGATTGTTTGTTTATAATTGTTACGGATGATTGTATTCGATGTTAGGCTTAAGAAAACTGGCAGACTTCCATTGGTAACTTGCTTGAACGTCTTAAGAAACATGATCGGAGGTGTACTATGATATTTGGTTGTATTTAATGCGTAGGAGAATTCTAATGATCCCATGTTAGGAGCTTCTAACGGCTTGACATAGGAGTGAAGTAGGATCCTATAGAGTTAGGGAATATTGTACACGGCCCTACGACTAGCATTAAAGAATATGACCCGTCATCCATGCAATTGTAACAAGTAATTAACCTGTAAAAGATATCTAGGGAGTAATGAAATCTAAGTAAACACAGCTTTCCTCATTATTGTCACCACCACTTTAGTATATTAGCTTTGTTTTCATTTCTTTTATTTTATTTTGATTGCATCTTTTGATTAATTGGATTAGTTGGCTAGCAACTAATTTCGCCCACTCCTTCAAAACCGATATTTTACTTGCTTTCATAAAAAAATATAAAAATACAAAACGAATCATCTGTCACCTCTAGACTTAGTTTAGGAGACTTTCTAATCCTAGCGACACTATTCCTGAGCTAAACGATCAATCCCCCGGTACTTGTCACTATACTATACTACAACGATCAGGTACACTGCCTGGTGGGGCTTGTAAGCTTCTCAAGATCCATTGAGAGGTAAAACCTTTAGTGAGGATACAATCTCACGCATCAAGTTTTTGGCGCCGTTGCCGGGGAATAGTTATTGTCTAGGTTAGGATTTTTTTTTTATTAGGTCTACTTGCTAGATTCCTTTCTAGTAAGATTTTATTTTTATTTTCTAGGTTTTCTTTAGTCTATCTCATTTCTTCGTGTCTTTGTTCGTAACCTTTACCATCCGACATCATGTAAGGTGGTAACATCTTTGAACCCATCAACCCACCACAACAAAACCACCCACAAAACCCACTACTAGCAAACCAACCTCCTAGGCCCCAAACTTTAGGAGAGTACTCCCGACCTAGCCACCAAGGCTATCGAAACACTATTGAGCTCACTCAAGGAGCCAATGTGTTCCCCTTGCGATCCGACACCATCCAGTTTGTGCAAAGCGGATGTGCATTCCATGGACTTTGTTCTGAAGATCCTAACCAACATCTCAAGGATTTCCTTAAAATCGTAGATTCCATAGACCTTGATGTTGTAACTAGAGAGTCGACTTGATTATGCCTATTTCAATTCTCTCTACGTGATCACGCTAGTCAATGGCTTGAACGTTTACCCGCGGGATCCATCACCTCATGGGATGATCTCACCACTCGTTTCTTTGCTCAATTTTTCCCATCGGGGAGAACTACCAAGCTTAGGAATGATATCTTGATGTTCCAACAACGTCAAGGTGAAACTCTATATGAAGCACGAACTCGTTTCAAGGACTTACTCCAAAAAGTCCCTCATCATGGCATAGATCTTTGGCTCCAAGTCTAAGTCTTCTATGACCATATCGATCTCTCCACAAGGCGAACCATTGACCAATCGGCCGGTGGCAAGCTACGTGATCTAAGTGCGGAAGAATCATAGGAACTCATAGAAGATCTTGCTCTCTATGACAATGAAAATTTGGAATGATCCCCGTGATTTGAACAAAACGGTCAAGGCAATATCTTTGCCTTCGAACAATTCTAGCACTCTCGACCATAGGATCATGGAACTTGAGGACCAAGTCAAGTTTCTCATGAAATATTACGAAGCTCCAAAGCCTTCAAGCCAAGTGAACAAAATCACTTCTTCATGCGAATTATGTAGTGGTCCCCATGATACTCGTGATTGCATGGAACTCCCCGGACAAGCTTTTGCAGATTACGCATCCTCGCGTACCGACAAAAAGGGAGATAAGTGGTACACTTTCAAACCCGAGCCAAACCTTTACGGTGATTCCTACAACCCTTCTTGGAAAAATCACCCAAACCTTAGGTGGAAACAAAACCAAAATATGCCCCAAAACAATTCTTCCAATCCACCTAATCGTTACCAACCAAACGGTCCACCCTCTAACCGTACTTTCAACAACAATCCTTCTAATAACTATGGTAGTACCAATAATCTTGAAGGATTGATGTTCAAGTTTATTGCATCTCAAGAAGCTCGCATAGCTAAGTTTGAAACCGAATTTAATCAACAAACGGAGATGACCAATAAGATTGACAACTTGTTGAAAGCCCTCAATAACCAAGTGCTAACTACACCTAGGAAGGACACTAGGGACACTAATAGCGAAATCCAAATTAAGGAACCTTCATCATCCAAACAAGTCTACTTTGTCAACGTTGTCACCATAAAGACAATAGATAAGAATATAGGAAAAAGTGACAAGGATGAAGTTGAAATAGAAACCGGGACTAGGGATGAGATTAAGGGGGTTGAGGATATTAAGGAAGAAAAGTTAGAGGAAGTAGAAAACGTAGAAGAATACTTTGATAAGTTACCCACCAAGGAAGAACGGGAATATCACAAGGATTTATTCGATGATCCCGAGACTCCATACATACTTGGTTCACCCCTTATTAAAGTAGGTGATCCCTCTAACATCAACATACCATGCAACATTGGGCATATGCATGTGTGGAAAGCTTACATCGATCTTAGGTCTCCTATAAACATCATGACTAGGACCTATTATAATTGGGTAATGAAGAGGCAACTTAGATATAGGATGATGCCCAACACGAATTGGATGAGCAACTTTGTAGGAAGAGTGAAAGGATTACATGTCTTTGTAGGAAACTTCACTTATGTTACCGACTTTGTGATTGTGGAGGATATTCGTCCGGTAATAGATGGTTGCCTAAGTCAAGTAGTGTTCGGAAAACCGTTTGTTGAGGCCTCTAAGATGAGTTATGACCCGTCCCTAGGGATAGTTAGATTCAAGGAAGAGAATGATGAGATTGCTTACCAAATGCCCTATAAGATTGAACAATACCGCCTTCTATCAAACATAGAAAAGGAACACAAGCAAGCGGTTTATTATAGGAATGATGAGGATAGACGTAGAGGAGTAGATTATGTCATGAATAGAATACTTGATTTCTACAAGCAATGTTTGCAACTAGGTCCGGAATACAAAACTAAGATTGGAGATGACCTAGAAAATGAGACCAATGATGAGGTCATGTAATAGCCCATGACCTTGAGTCTAGCTACAAGACTCGTAAATAAAGAAAAACGCTTCTTGAGAGGCAACCTATGTTTTGTGTTATTTTTATTTGTTTGATTGTTATTTGCTTCTGTATGCATGCTTTATTTTTATTGTTGGTAGATCATGTTTCAAATTAAAATTGTGAAAATGCTTTATTTTGTCGTTTAACTTCGTCTTAACTTCATATAAAGGTATTTTGCAAAAGCTAAGTGTAAGGGGAAACCCCAAATTTGTTTATAAGAACGAAATTGATCATGATTCTCCACAATATTAAATGAACATGTATATTAGTATTTGTTAGAGTCAAATGCTTGTATCGAGTCATAATGATGTTTTGCAGGATTTTCCAGGGAGTAGGACATAAGTTTTTCCAGAAATTTTCTGGAAACTTAACATAAAGATTTCGGCAGGTCACTTCTGACGGTGTCATGTGTAAAATTCTGGAAATTTTGCGAGTTTTGTTTTTCTAACGGAGTCTTAAAGTTTTTGTTAATTCTTTAGTTTTATAAACTCCAGGAAATCTGCAAACATTCATTCCACAAGCATTATATCTTACATTGTTTTCTAGGATTGGTTAGTATATATAGATTGCCGCCGATTTTATGCGAGGTTGCCTTGATTGTTTTCTCAGGTTTAACAGATTATATATGACAAGAAGATGATTTATTTTCTGGAAGGGAAGCTTTGAATGTTCATTTTCTTGGAGGAAAATCTAACCTTGTTGATACACTATCCACACCAAACAAATTAGGGGAGTATTTGTTTTCATTCTTTTACCTATTTTTCTTTTACATCCTTTAATTGAACATTGGGGACAATGTTCATCCTAAGTGTAAGGGGAGGGTAAATGATGATACCTTATAGGATACAATTGCACTTGAGTTTGTTTGTTTGATGGTAGGTGTGTAATAAAACTAAGAGAAATACTTGTTAGTGTAATTTTAGCGCCAAATATAAATTTTTTTACAACATTTAGGAGTGAAACTTTAGCCTTAGCAAGCGTCTCATGTATAGGAGTTGTATGACTAGCACAAAACCGTACCATTCAGAAAAATTTTCCACCCAAATATGTGAGGTTCGTCTTTAGATTTGATAGGAAAAGCATTCATTATTAGTGCTTATTAGTGTACCGGTAGCATTTAGATTCTAGAACTTGCGTTAGTGATGCATCCCGAGACTGCTAGTGAGACTACATTCGTGTAGT
>JARVZY010000715.1:0-27425 GCA_030686995.1 Artemisia argyi | reverse complement strand
AACAGGGCTAGTGAGGCAAAGAAGATACATGATATACTTGACTCTGGGGAGGGTACAAGTAAGGGTAATAAGGTTAAGAAGGGTAATAAAAGTAAGGTTCATAAGGCTAAAAAGAAGGTTACAAAACAGGTAATCAAACACTCTGGGGAGGGTACTAGTCAAGGGGGGTCTTCATGTAAATCACCAAAGTGGAAAAAAAAGAAGGGTTCAAAGGATAATTATGTTCCTTGTACATTTAGATTATATGCATCATGGATGAGTAATGAACATTCATTTTAAATTAAGTCACTCATTCAAGATCATAAATGTAGTAGGAATTACAACTTAGGATCCCTTGTGAATTTTAAGTGGATAGCAGCCCAATACATGAGGGAAATCATAGCTGATCCCTTTATGCCATACAGAAAAATGAAAGAGGATATAAGACAAAATTATCTCATAAATGTTAGCTTGGGATAGTGTAGGAGGGCAAAGCAGAGAGCTTTGTTTGAACATGAAGGTACCTGTGTCGTGGATGTTGATGGCAGTTCACATTTCAAAAGAATGTACATTTGTTTTAAAGGTGTGAAGGATGGGTGGTTAGCAGGTTGTAGGAAATTCATATGATTAGATGGTTGTTTTTTGAAGCATACTTGTAAGGGTGAATTGCTAACAGCCATGGGTAGGGATGCAAATAACCAAATGTATCCCATTGCATGGGTTGTAGTTAGGGTTGAGAATTCAATAAACTGGAGTTGGTTTATTAGTCTTCTGAAGGATGATCTTTGTTTGAATGATGGTACCGGCATTACCATCATATCAGATTCACATAAGGTACTTTGTTATTACTTTCATAAATTCCATTAAAAAATTATTTGTGTACATATCAGTTCCTAATTATCTAAATTTCATTCAGGGTTTGCTTGATGGTGTCTCTGATTGGTTACCACATGCTGAACATAGAAGATGCACTAGGCATGTATTTGCAAATTTCAAGAAAAAGTTTAGTGGTCTTCAATTTCAAAGATTGTTTTGGATGGCAGCCTCAAGTACACTAGAGCCACAATTTTACCTTTACATGGAATCAATCAAACAGTTAGACCAGAAGGCTTATGATTATCTTGTAGCAAGAAATCCCAATTCATGGTCCAGGGCTTTCTTTGAAATGGATAGAAGATGTGCATCCTTTGAGAATGGTATAAGTGAAAGTTATCATAGAGCAATATTGGGTCCAAGGCATAAACCTATAATAACCATGTTGGAAGAGATTAGACTTTACCTAATGCAAAGGCTGGTGGCCATGAACAAGCTAGCATTTGAGTTGGAAGACAGCATCACACCAAACATTAGGAAAAGACTAAATGTTCTAATTGATAAATCAAGGTATTATCAAAGACTGTTTTATTTTGCTTAACTCAAAATTTTTTTGATGTTATTAATGTTTATGTTTGTTTATTGTAGGCATTGGTATTGCTATTCCAGTGGTTTCCAAGAGATGGAAGTAAGAAACGGAGATGAGGCTTTTTGTGCCAACCTGCAAAACAAGGTATGTAACTGTAGGATGTGGGAGTTAAGTGGTTGTGTACATGCGGTAGCAGGGTATTTTCATATAGGCAAGGAGGTAGATGAGGGTGTTAGCTTTTGGTATAGTCAAGAAGCATGGTTTAATGCATATCAGTTTTCCATAAAACCTGTGTTAGGATCAAAGTATTGGAAAAGGACTAATGATGTACCCCCATAACCACCTTTATTTAGAAAGATGCCTGGTAGACCACAAAAACAGAGAAGGAAAGCAGCAGATGAAAATAATGGCACTCAAGGCACTCAAGTAAGTAGAGTTGGTAGGCAAATGACATGTTCAAATTGTTGTCAAAAGGGTCACAATAAGGCAGGTTGTCAAAATGAATCTCAACCAAATTTTATAATTCTAATTATTGACATAAACAGTAATATCAATATCAATTGGATATGGAAGCTTTTATGGAGGTAATGGATCGACAGGAAAACTTAAATCAAGAATATGTTAGAAGGCACAATGAACAAGAGGAATGGGAGGCTCGGTTGGAAAACCTGAATGCAAATGTTGAACATAATCCAACAGCTGAGTTATCTACACAACAATCTGTTGTAGGCAACTAAAATCTTGATGAGTTACCTACACAACAATCTGTGGTAGGCAACCAAACTCTTGATGAAAAGGCAAGCAGTGATGGAGAAGGCAAATCTGCAAATAATGAAAAAGGCAAGCAGATTGCTGATGTACCTATAGAAGAAAAAGCTTCAGAAGTGATTACACCAAAAAGAAGAAACAATCAAAAGTGGATGGAAATGTACTACACAACAGATGGTCAAAGAATTTATCACAAGAATCGTGGAAGATCAGAAAGGATCAAGAATATCCAGATGAGCAGGGCCTATAACTTTGATCAATTTGGCACAGGATCAGTTCCTGAAAGTGCTTTTGATGTTTCTGACTCAGGTTAGATCTAGTAGTAAAAACTACTTATTTAAGAATGTGTTAATTATTTGCAAGTGGTTTACCTTCTCATGCTTATTATTTTGGAGTATGTATGTGGACAAAGGCATGTGAACACACATTTTGTGGCTTCTTTTGTAGACTGTATTAGTTGACCACTTTGATTAATGCAAATGAAGTATTTTATTTATATTGTAGCACCTTTTTGTTGTGCAGTCCATGTTTTGTGCAGTCAATGTATGTGTTTTGTGTTGTCCATGTGCAGTCCATGTTTTGTGCATAGAAAAATACATCTTTTGGGCATAGAAATAAACCAAAACAAACCATAACATGTTCAGTCCATGTTTTGTGCAGACCATGTTTTGTGCAGTCAAATGTTTGTGTTTTGTGTTGTCCATGTGCACACTTAAAAAAGACATCTTTGTGCAGAGAAACAAACCAAACCAAAACAAACCTTAACATGATATACATTAATACATTAAACCTTAAAGCTTGATTCCATTAATACATTAAACCTTCATACAAAATACATCACAGTCCAAGCTACATTAAACCTTCTAAAACTACTTCATTACAGAAACAAACCAAGCCAAGAAAACAAAGACAATGACAGCTGTCTTCCAGAAAGATGCTTTTTTTTTTTTTCACTTTTCTTCAAATCAGCCTTCAGATGGTGGATTTCATCTTGGAGAAGCACAAGTTTTTCTTGGTTGCATGTTGCATTTTTTAGCTCTTGTCTTTGAGATGGATTAAGCAGCCTATACATCTCAAACATATGACCCATGTACCAATCATTATCCAACTCTGGATCAAGCCAATCATAATACTTGCATTTCTTGGTTCCTGGTTTGTACCTGTTAGGACAAACAAGAAAGCGTCAGCAAGGGTTATCGTCGGTCCAAGAAGTGAGTTTCATAAATGGAAGATGGCATTTACACTTAGTTTTAACTGGTGCAAATGGGTTGGAATAGTTGGAAGAAGATGAAGACATGATGAGGAAGTGATTTGCAGGTTTTTTGGAAGAAGAAGAAGACAATGGGGGCTAGGGTTTCTTTTTAATCTATTAACAATACGTGGGTCGGGTTAAAAAAGGGGTATAAAACTTGGGTAAAAAACGGGTCAACATCCACGCTGTCAAAAAATCCACAGTGGAAATGTAAAAAAGAAAATAGAAATGACGCGTGTATTATCCAAAAATATTTGGTTCAAGTCGGCTAAAATTTTGAAAGTTCATTGGTAAAATCCATAATAAAAAAGTAAATTGGTCAAGTTGGGACATTTTTGTAAGTAAGATGGTATTTTATGGCTTTTACCCCAAAACAAAAGTGTAGCCCGTTTGTCAAATAAAGGAAAAGAATAAATATCTGGTACTCCATTATTTTGAAAGTATAAGTTGTATTAAAGAAAATCGCTTAACATAATAACCTGACGTAAATCGAGTACATCTTGTATGGATCATATAGGAAACATGTTCAAGAAAGCATCAATGTAACATTTCTTATTCTTTTCATAGCTTAAAGATATTCGTGAAGCTATTTTGTTTTCATCATCTTCAGTCAGTAGCCTTTTGTAAAAATGAACAATATTTAGTACTGATAGCACAAAAATTAACAAATTTGTTACGCTTAAACATATTAGATATATGTTTAACATACGTGTGTTTGAATTCCTCGATTTCGGGCAACTTTGAGTTTATAAACAAATGGGTGGCATGATAACCATTATGAATACTTATATTATCTGTAAAACAAAATATATAGTGGATTTCTGAATCAGATAATCAAGTATGCGCAAAATAATGTGGTTAATAAAAATAGCATCGTAATGTGTTAACATCTGATAATTATCACCTTTCCAAATCTTACACCGGCCATATTGAAGAATAATGACGGTGCTTGGATTGTTATAGTTATCATTGTCACTAACATATTTGTTTAATTGCCACGCATACTCTCCATAAAAAGTGTAGTGAAAACGATTATAACTGTGGAAACAACTCAAATCAAATATGAGACCTTTTTACAATATAAAGGTGTATAAAAAAATTGTTTAAATATAAAAAAAAAATATACTTTAGATCCATAGTGTTGCATTCCAACTTTAGACCAGGATACCTAATGAACTCCATACTTTCAAGATCATAACATCCCGATAGAAAACCTATCAAGTCTACATAGAAAATATGTTTCGTAACATAAAACAATTAAGAAGGATCTAATATAAGTTGGAACTTGATTGGCTCCAAACGGTCAACCTAATTGACCAGGTGATGGTCAACCCAGTCAAACTGCCTCGAGTCAATACTCCGCGGAATATAGGGTTTCCCCGGGTCGTTATGTCCCGACGAGGTGTGAATTGTTATCAAACGGGTTTGTGATCGGGTGAATTTGGACAGAAAGGGGTTTGTGTTTGATTACACTAAGGAATCTATAAGAAAATAGCTTAAATAAGCTATATGAATAAGACTGGAAAAGTAGAAAAACCAGAAACGTTTAAAACCTAAAAACGCGTACATTCAATTTAAATTTACGCGAATGTACGAAATAAAAAGTGAAAACTAAAATCTGAAAACCCCCAGGGGGTGAAAATGACTTTTTTACAAACCTAAGGTTAAAAGAAAATTTTTAGAAAAAGAAAATTAATTTTTACACTATTTAATTATTTAATATTAATTAAATACTAATTAACACTAATTATTAATATTTAAAATACTTAAATACAATATAATATTATTTTAACACTAGAAAAGTAAAAATTAAATTTCTAAAATTATAAAATAACTAAAAACAAGTTTTAAAACTAAAAATATGTCTTTTTGTCTTTTTGTGATTTTTATATTAATTAATTAGTAATTAAATATTAATTACCTAATTAAACTAAATGAAATTATTAAAAATACTAAAAGGACTTAGAAAATTAAGAAAAAATTTTATAAAACTAATTAACCATCTCAGAAATCCTAAAAAATTATAAAAAGTTTGTTTTATATATTTTTACACTAGTTTACTAATTATTATATTAAATATTAATTAATTACTAATAAAACTAAATAAATTATAAAAACTAGCAAATGGACAGTAGAAATTACAAGAAAATTTCTAAAATTATAAAATATTATAGAAAGGCTAGGAAAAATATAAAAACTAGGTCTTACTTAATAAAAACTAATTTTGCTATTTAAACTTAATTATTAATCAATTATTAATAAAACTAATATTAAATCTAATTAATACTAAATGACAAAATTAAACTCTAGAAAAATTACTGAAATTACTTTAACATAAAAGTAATTTAAGAAAAATATAAAAATGCTAAGTGCTTAATAAAAATCTAAAAAGGAAAATTAAAATTTAAATTACATTAAATAGAAACTATCACTTGAAATTAAATTGTTTTTTCTGGATTTTTCTTTTACAAAACTATTTTAATACTAAAAACAACTAACTTTTACAAAAATAACTTTTTTGGAAATAAAAAATAAGCACTGTGAGTGCTTATTTGCACCACAGTTGACTTTATTTGATCAAACAAGAAAATCAGCTCAAATGAGCATAAGTGGGACCCACAAAGGTAGATTATGGTTCCAATGAGTTAAGTGAACATGTTTAAGTGAGATTCAAACAATTAAGCTCAAAGGATAAGCCTATAAGCCAGAATAAGCAAGTGGCTAAACCAATTTCAACTCAAAAATGGGACAAAGTATATGGGTGAATTCAAGTGGGGTCCACAAGGTCTGAGGTCAAATGGTTGGTCAAATCTTGAAGAGTGCCAGGAGGGGGGTTGGGAGAAGCCAAGTGGGGCCTGTGGGACCCACTGTGGTGGCCAGAAACCACCACCAAAAATGGTGGTGTGGTGGTGACCTGCTGATGCAGGGGAACCCCTTTCCCTGCAGCCTTGTTTGGAGGGTTGTGGGGTCCACAGCAAAATTACTAAAAATATAACAAAGGTGGGAATCAAGAGTTGAGGTGATAGACTACAAGTTGTGAAAAGCACAATGTCTAAATCTTAACAGAAAATTCTAAACAAATCCTACAATTTTTGCGTTTTCTGCCTAACTTGAAACTTTGACTTTTTGAATTTTAAGCTAAGTTGACTAATATGGATTTCTAATCTAACTATTTGACTGAAACTAAAACTAGATGTTATAGGGTGACTAGATTATGCAATTACAACAACTAATGTACTCCTATGAATGATTTGGGAGTATAAAATCCCAACAGTTAAGCATCTGTGAACCTAAATCACTTGATTTTGACTTTTTACAAACAGTTGCTGATTTATATGGTTTACATGACCCTAATAGACCTAATGTGAACTAACTGCATCAAATGCAACAACTGAAACAGACCTCAACACCTTAAAACAAGTAAAACCAAACACCTCTCTAAAACCTGATCATGAAAATTAGTGATGCAAATCAAACATTCTGGCAAAGGAACTGATAATTACACTTAAACTATGTTAAATAGGACACAAAATAAGCAGTAGACAACTACTTTGGAACAGAAATAAGCTGAGGAGCATGGTTGCTCTAAATGGTGAATTAGGAGGATACTTACAACCTTTCCATGCTCAAAATGAAGTACCAACTGACCACAACTATCCAACACCTCTCCTGAGGCTTCTAAAACCCTAGCAATCCATAATGAACCATACTCCAAGCCTGTATCACCTTCTTCACTGGTTTTTGCTTTTAAATCTATTTTTATTTATATATATATATTTTTTATTTTTCTACTAGAACTGTTTGAAATGTTTTGAATACTTCTAAAAGCTTATGAATAAGCTAAAGCAAGTTTAAACAAACAACAAACACTACCTGTAATACTTAAACAGGAAATTGGAATTTCTTACTTGAATTTGCAATTTTGAAATTTCAAAACTAAAAACTTGAATTAGATAATGGAAATGAAGTTCAAATACACTGAGGATGCTTACTACCAATCTTTTAAGCTACAAATTACAATAAAAATGAACAATTGCACTGATTCGACAAGCTAAGCTAATCTAAAACTATTCTAAAACTAACTACTACTTCTTTCTCTTCTTTCTTTTGATGTAAATAGAACTTGGAGTGTTCTTATGACTTTCCCACACCTTTCCTGGCCATTGGATGGCTTTGTAGTGATCTCAGCCGTTCATAGTGATTTTTGGCGGGAAAAGGTAGAGTGCAAATTGGCAGGGTTTGGTGAGGTTATTAATGAGGGGGTGAGTTGGTTTGAGCATTAATTGATGTTTGGTAGTGTTGGTGGAAAGGTGAGGAGGGGGGAAGGAGACAGTGAAGCGGGAAAGGTGGAGGTAGGGGATGGATGAACAGTGTTTGCTGTTGGGTTTGACTCTGGGGTTGACTGGGTAGTATTAAACGGGGAAGGGACTTGGGCTTTTAGTGGGCTTTTGGGTTTTAATGGACCAGGCTTTAGGTTTGTTTGTGATATTACAAAGGGTCCATTTGGTTAGGCTTAATAAATCACAAGGACCATTCATGTAAATCCTGAAAATCTAGGGCCTGGATCTGTAATTATTCCAAATTTATCCAATGGTAATTCCTGCCAAGTTTCCATATTCCAAGGACCATAATGTTAATTTTCCAAAATTTGAAACCCCAAGGACCAATATTGCCAAATTTGTAAAGTTGAGGGGCCTGTTTTGCCATTTCATGAAAACTTTTATCCAAGGATCAATATTGAACATTTTTAAATTTCCAATGACTCAAAATGGTTTTTCTTTCAAAAATATCCTACCAGGGGCCAATTATGTCAATTTCTGAAACTCTAGGGACTAAACTTGTAATTTCTCAAAACTTTTGAAATTTTCACCAAAGGACTAAATATGACAACTTATGATTTCAAAAGGACCTTTGGTGATTTTTCTTTCCAAATAAGTACTCAGGGACTATTTTTGCCAATTTTTGAAAGTTGGGGGACTGAAACTGCCAATTTTGCAAACTTTGTACGTTTTTCATTTGTTTTTACTCATTTTGCATCTAAAACATATAAAACACAATTTTGAAATATTTTCAGTATTTTGATGCATTTCTGAGTGTTTTTGTATGTTTTGCAGTTCAGATTTGACCAAAAATGATGAGTGTTTGAGCACTCATCAATCCCCCACACTAAACTATTGCTAGTCCCTAGCAATAAACTGTTTTGAAAATTTAATGGATTTTAATCTCTTTACCAAAAGCCATTACTTCTGGAGTAGCCAGATGTGTCAGTTCAAGTAAGAACTATGGTCCACCTGATAACCATGTGATTTTGAGCAAACCACCAGCTGTCAACGGATTTGATTAGTCTTTACCAAAAGCCGTTTGCTTCTGGACTAGCCAACTCTTAATGGACTAAGTCAACATCTTGGTGAGCTGATTACCAATTATGGTTTTTCCACTGCCTTTACCACAAGTCATAATCTTGCGGGCTAGCCAACTCATTCACTTTGTAGGATATGGCGAGTTGAGATACCATACAATTTTGGGCAAATTGCAAGCCGTCAATGGATTTGAGATATCTTTACCAAGAGCTGTTTGCTCCTGGATTAGCCAATCCTTTTGTTGTTTAGACAAGGCGGACTGATAACCACAAAAAATTTTGCAGCACAAGTGAATTTTTTTTTTAAATTTTGAAATTTTGGCCAAAACGGGGGTACTAGATAGTAAAATGTGATAAAATGCGCTAGAATACCCCCCCCCCCCCCCCCCCCACACACACACTTAGAATGAATATTGTCCTCAATATTCAAAGTCCCGGCTATTATGCCGACTCTTTGAACGTAAAAGGGCAACATTACAAGCTAAATATGGAAACACCAGTTTTTTTCACTGTATAAATAACCACAGTAGGGGTAACTCCCCCACACTTAGGGTGAAAACCCTATAAAACATGCTACTGTTTTTGTTTACCGAGCCGCTAGCTTGACTCGACCCCGAATTCATTTGTCCTAGGGGAAGCATGATGTGGAAGAAACAATCTCCATCGGACTTTCATTCAAGATGTTTGGACAAACATTTGAAGCACGTGAAAGTTCCACACCGATGAGATAAGTACCCGGCTCAAGATAATGGTAATTGAAAATGCCGGGATCAAAGATAGTGTCTTCATTCCCGTAGGAGTGAAGAAGAGAGGAAGGAACTGAGAAGGTCATGAGAATAATCATGAAAGGATGCTCATCCTCAAGATCAGGTTTAGTTTCCTGAATTTGGATTTTGTCGGTTAAGCTCTTAGGGTTAGAAAACATCCCGGGAGGGAGGGTGGGATAATTTGTCATATGAATACAAATTCTCATGATTGAGAATCTTTCCCCCCGATCATGATGTTTCTTGCCATCATACTCCGGAGGAGTCATGATAAGGTGATCAATGATGGGCTCAGAAGGTATTTCATCAATATCACTGATGTCTCCATAAGATAAAGAATTTTCATTAGTGTGTGAATCACTAAGCCCGGTATTGAGATAGGAATTGAGTGACGGATCATCATTCAATAAGCTTTCAAGGAAAAGAATACCCCCCTCAGAATCAAGATAGTTATCATCAACTTCATACGAAGTTGAACTATCTAGGGCATGGAATGCTTCGACTTCTTCCAGATCATCTTTGAAATCAAAGAGATCATCATCACATCCCGATGGAAGTGGATTGGTGTGAGTGAGTTCATCGGCGAACTCCTCGAGAAGAAAGTCAACATTAGAGTGGGGAAAGGATGCATCAACATACTCAATGTCTCCATAAGATAAACAATCATCGCTGGCATCAGAGACAGTCTCAATTTGATCATTTGGATTATCAGGGGAAGAAGGAATATCACACACTTGATCAAAAGTTCTGATTGATGCTAAACGGTCAACCTAAATTGATCAAGGAATGGTCAACAAGGTCATACTGCCTAGAGTCAATGCTCCGCGGATGTATAAGGTTTCCCCGGGTCGTTATGTCCCGACGAGGTGTGAATGGCTAACAAACGGTTTCGTGATCGGGTGAATTTGGATGAAAAGGGGTTTGAGATTGGTTTGAACTAAGGAATCTACAAGAGAATAGCTTAAATAAGCTATGTAAACAAGACTGGAAAGTTTGAAAACCCAGAAACGTTTAAAACTTAAAACGCGTACGTTCACGTTTGAATAAAACGTAAACGTACAAAATAAAACGTAAAAACTGAAATCTGAAAACACCCAGGGGGTGAAAATGACTTTTTTACAAACTATAAGATAAAAGAAAATTTTTAGAAAATTAAAATTAATTTTTACACTATTTAATTATTTAATATTGATTAAATACTAATTAAAACTAATTATTAATATTTAAAATACTTAAATATAATACAATATTGATTAAATACTAAAAAGGTGAAAATAAAATTTCTAAAATTATAAAACAACTAAAAACAACTTTTAAAAATAAAAATAAGTATTTTTGTCTTTTTATGATTTTTCTATTAATTAATTACTAATTAAACATTAATTACCTAATTAAACTATTTTAAATTAAGAAAAAATACTAAATGAACAGTAAAAATTACAAGAAAATTTCTAAAATTATTTTACATTATATAAAAGTTAGGAAAAATATAAAAACTAGGTTTTGATTAATTAAAACTAATTATGCTATTTAAAACTAATTATTAATTAATAATAAATAAAACTAAGATTAATTCTAATAATTACTAAATAATAAAATAAAAATCTGAGAAAATTATTATAAATACTTTAATATAATAGGAAATTAATAAAAATATAAAAATGACAAGTACTTAATTAAAATCTAAAAATGAAAAATAAAATTTAAATAAAATTAAATAGAAACTATCACTTAAAATTTCTTTTGATTTTCTGGATTTTCTTTTTGGAAACTTAATTTACAACTAAAAACATTAACTTTTTATAAAAACAATTTTTTTGTAGATTGAAAATAAGCACAATGGAACACAAAAAGCCACACAGTTGACTTTTGTTGACTGTGGGAGGAAATGAACTAAAATTGCATTAAGTGGGACCCACTCTGGTTAAAACAGATCTAAATAACTTGGGTGAACATGTTTAAGCAGAAATAAGCCAAAAATCCCCACAAAATAAGCAATAAGCTACCAAATAAGCACTTGGCTTATTGGAACTCAACTGAAAATGGGACAGCCTATTGTGGTGATTTCAAGTGGGGTCCACAAGTGGTGAGGTCAAACACTTGGTCAATCCTTCAACCCTACCAGGGGGGGGGGGATTGAAAGGAACAAGTTTTGAGGGCTGAGGACCACTGAGGTGATCAGAAACCACCACCAAAGTGGTGGTGGTGGGACTGATCTGCTGGTGCAGGGGCAATACTTGCCCTGCAAGTCACTTTGGTGGCTTGTAGAACCTAGGAAAAAATTGCAAAAATAAAAGGGACATGGGAACTTGTAACTGAGCTGGCAGACAATTAATGGGAACAAGTTACACTTCCTGAAAGCAATCACAAAAATCAACAATATTACTTGAACTTTTGCAAAAATCTGAGATTGTGAACTTTGACTTTTGAGATTAACTTGAAAATTAACTTTTATGAAGTTATGATTGATCCTACTGATTGATGTTGATGCAATAAGGTATATTGAAACTAAATTAGACAATTACAACCAAAGATGAGCATGTATGAATGATTTGGAGGTGCAAAACACCCACAGTTAACTGTAGGTGTGTGATAACTTGGATTTTGACTAAAACTTGATTAAAGTACCATATTTATGAGTCCTAGGGCCTAACTAAACATAACAAAGTATGTCTAAACTAAAACAACAATAAAATAACAACAAGAGTGATGCAGTCAAGCATTAGCCAAACACCCCTTAAACCTATGATCACATGAGTTTTACAAAGCAAACCTACAATTTAAACCATGAAACTGACTATGATCCCTACACTAACCTATATGAACACAAAATAAGTGAAAATCAACAACAAGTACATATAATAACCCTCAATCACAGATTATGCAAGAGAAAATGAGAAAATGCCTTACAGTTGATCCAAGATCAAACAGTTGAGAACCAAGAGCCTTAAACAACCATCCTAATGCTCCCCATGGAGCTTCTAAACCATGGCCATCCAGATTCACACATGCTCCTTGCTTCAATCTCCTTGAATACTGATTTTCAATTTATTTCTATTTTCTTCTATTTTTATGATTTTTAAGTAAAACTGATTAATAGGTCCACTAAATGATACAAAAGCTTCTACAAGCTTATATGAGACTGAGATAAGATTATAGAAACAAGAAACAGTAAAAATTAACAAGATTTGAAACAAAGTGTCAAATTCAATCAAAACTTGCAAATTTGGAATTCAAACTGAGAAACTAAAAATTGAGACTGGAAATAACTTTCATTAACTTTAAAAAAGGTGATACAACATTAATTTAAGACTGAAATTAAAGGTTCATAACATGAAAATTAAATTTACACTACAAGGGTCTAAAACTAGTGACAACCTAATCTTCTCTTTTTTCTTCATCTTTATAGGCCCTGGAGACTTCATTTGACTTTCCCCACCTTCCTGAGCCGTTGGATGGCTCCCATTTAATCTCAGCCTTCAAATCATATTTTGGCGCCAAATTGTGTTTTGGCAGGTGTGAGTGGTTTAGGTGAGCATTTAATGAGGAGGGGGGATGAATGGGTGTAGGTGAGTTATTTATGAGGGTTGGTTGTTTAGGTGATAAAGTGAGAGGTGGAGGGGGGGGGGGGCAGGAAGCAGAAAACCAGGGGTTGTGGGGAAGGGGATGTACAGTGGAGCGGGGTTGTGTTTGTTTGACCGGGTCAATGCCAGGGTAGGGTTATTAGTTTAGGATTTGGGCTAAGTGGTGGGCTGAGGGGTTTGTTGGATCAGACTTGTGTTGGGTTTGGTATTTGGTTTGGGCTATAATAATATCAAGGGTCCGTTTGTTTTATTACCAAAGAAACCACAAGGACCTAAGTTGTAATTTTGCAAAACTAAGGGACTGAAAATGAAATCCCCCAAAAGTAATACCAAGGACCAAAATGCCAAACACCAATATTTCAAAAAACCATTTTTTTTTCATTTTCATTTTTCAAAATTTCCCGGGGACCAAATTTGTAAATTTCCAAACCTCGGGGACTAAACTTGCAATTTTCTGAAAATTTCACCCAAGGACTATTTGTGATACATTTTGATTTTCCAAGGGCAAAAAATGATTTTCCTTTCAAAAATATCCCACCAGGGACTGAATCTGCCAAAATCTGTAACTCCAAAGGCTAAATTGTAATTTTCCAAAACTTTTATGATTTTTCACCAAAGGACAAAATATGACAACTTATGATTGTAAAAGGACCTTTGGTGATAATTTTCCATATTTTGAATATCCAGGGACTAGTTTTGTAATTTTATGAAAGTTGGGGGACTGAAACTGCCAATTTTGCAAACTTTGTACGTTTTTCGTCTGTTTTTACTCGTTTTGCATCTAAAACATATAAAACACAATTTTGAAATATTTTTAGTATTTTGATGCATTTCTGAGTGTTTTTGTATGTTTTGCAGTTCAGATTTGACCAAAAATGATGAGTGTTTGAGCACTCATCAAGTTCCCTGTGACTCTCTCGGGATTGGGACAAGGATCTCAACACTAGACTTTATTAATTCGTCCGATTCCTTATTAGGAACTGTGCTAAGATGCTCATCCCCCATGTTTAGAGAGTGAGTGTGAACTTCGGGTGTGATAACAACAGACTGAGGGAGATGAGAGGAGCTAGCATTCATGGATTGTACAAGTTCCATTTGATCTTCTGCTAGTAATTTCTCCGTCACATTATTTTTTCCCTGATTTTCAATGGGAGGAATCACAAATGATGAATCTGACGAACCCTTATAAAATTGAAGGAAATCAAGGGTGTCTTCATTATCACTATCATCATTACAGTCTATAAGAGCAGCTTTTCGAAATTTGGCACGTGTTATAGCTGCTTGTTCTAAGACTAACAATTCTTCCATGCTCAATTCGTTTCTAGCATCTCATTCTTCAGCAAGTAATTCTGCCATAGATTTCTCACGAGAGTCTCGAAACGTTGTAGTAACTAACTCCTCCTTAAGTTCTTTCAATATATCAAGAGCCTTTAGTAAAAGGTCTTGCTCAGTATCATGAGGAGTTGTGTGAATCATTTGGTACTGTGGAGGTGGGTCTGAAAACGAATAGTCGTAATTGTTACAAGGAAATGGATTCCTTGTTTGACAATCCGAGCTAGAGTGTGGACCTCCACAGTACTCACAACAGTAAAACTGATGTGGCTGTCGGTTGTATGTGCTAGAGTCATAATTGTTATCAGGAAACTGCTCATAGACAAGCGTGTTTCCCGATTGACAATCAGAACTGTAGTGTGAACCACCACAGTACTCACAACAGTAAAACTGCTGAGTCTGATGGTGTGGTAGCTGATGGAATGAATCAGTGGTGTCATGGTAGGAATAGGGATTCTGGTTATAGACAGACCCGTTTCCTGACTCTACCATGCCACAACTGGGCAATTGCCACCATTATAAGGACTACCACACCATTGGCAAATAAGAAGGTGTGGATGAGACATAGAAAGAATCAAAAGTGTATAGAGGGTGAGGAATGGAGAATCAAAAGGGTAGGAGGGTGAAGAAGAATATTTTTGGTGTTTTTGGAAAACATTTTATATACAAATAAGGAGGAAAATCTTTTTGGGTTTTTTGTGTTCGTTGAAAACTGATTTTAAAATGTTTTCGTGAACTGTTTTGTTTTTATATGAAAATAAGAAGATAATATGAACAAGGGTGGTAAATATACAATGGATGTATATCCCGATTCACTAATACGCAAAACCGTCTAGAATAGCGCGCACACCTCCCCGGCAGCGGCGCCAAAATTTGATTGGCTCCAAACGGTCAACCTAATTGACCAGGTGATGGTCAACCCAATCAAACTGCCTAGAGTCAATACTCCGCGGAATATAGGGTTTCCCCGGGTCGTTATGTCCCGACGAGGTGTGAATTGTTATCAAACGGGTTTGTAATCGGGTGAATTTGGACAGAAAGGGGTTTGTGTTTGATTACACTAAGGAATCTACAAGAAAATAGCTTAAATAAGCTATATGAATAAGACTGGAAAAGTAGAAAAACCAGAAACGTTTAAAACCTAAAAACGCATACGTTCAATTTAAATTTACGCGAACATACGAAATAAAAAGTGAAAACTGAAATCTGAAAACCCCCAGGGGGTAAAAATGACTTTTTTACAAACCTAAGGTTAAAAGAAAATTTTTAGAAAAAGAAAATTAATTTTTACACTATTTAATTATTTAATATTAATTAAATACAAATTAACACTAATTATTAATATTTAAAATACTTAAATACAATATAATATTACTTTAACACTAGAAAAGTAAAAATTAAATTTCTAAAATTATAAAATAACTAAAAACAAGTTTTAAAACTAAAAATATGTCTTTTTGTGATTTTTATATTAATTAATTACTAATTAAATATTAATTACCTAATTAAACTAAATGAAATTATTAAAAATACTAAAAAGACTTAGAAAATTAAGAAAATTTTTTATAAAACTAATTAACCATCACAGGAATCCTAAAAAATTATAAAAAGTTTGTTTTATATATTTTTACACTATTTTACTAATTATTATATTAAATATTAATTAATTACTAATTAAACTAAATAAATTATGAAAACTAGCAAATGAACGGTAGAAATTAGAAGAAAATTTCTAAAATTATAAAATATTATATATAGGCTAGGAAAAATATAAAAACTAGGTCTTACTTAATAAAAACTAATTTTGCTATTTAAACTTAATTATTAATCAATTATCAATAAAATTAATATTAAATCTAATTAATACTAAATGACAAAATTAAAATCTAGAAAAATTACTGAAATTACTTTAACGTAAAATTAATTTAAGAAAAATATAAAAATGCTAAGTGCTTAATAAAAATCTAAAAAGGAAAATTAAAATTTAAATTACATTAAATAGAAACTATCACTGGAAATTACATTGTTTTTTCTGGAATTTTATTTTACAAAACTACTTTAATACTAAAAACAACTAACTTTTACAAAAACAGCTTTTTTGGAAATCAAAAATAAGCGCTGTGAGTGCTTATTTGCACCACAATTGACTTTATTTGACCAAACAAGAAAATAAGCTCAAATGAGCTTAAGTGGGACCCACAAAGGTAGATTCTGGTTCCAATGAGTTAAGTGAACATGTTAAAGTGAGATTCAAACAATTAAGCTTAAAGGATAAGCCTATAAGCCAGAATAAGCAAGTGGCTAAACCAATTTCAACTCAGAAATGGGACAAAGTATATGGGTGAATTCAAGTGGGGTCCACAAGGTCTGAGGTCAAATGATTGGTCAAATCTTGAAGAGTGCCAGGAGGGAGGTTGGGAGAAGCCAAGTGGGGCCTGTGGGACCCACTGTTTGAATTGTTTTGAATACTTCTAAAAGCTTATGAATAAGCTAAAGCAAGTTTAAACAAACAACAAACACTATCTGTAATACTTAAATAGGAAATTGGAATTTCTTACTTGAATTTGCAATTTTGAAATTTCAAAACTAAAAACTTGAATTAGATAATGGAAATGAAGTTCAAATACACTGAGGATGCTTACTACCAATCTTTTAAGCTACAAATTACAATAAAAATGAACAATTGCACTGATTCGACAAGCTAAGCTAATCTAAAACTATTCTAAAACTAACTACTACTTCCTTCTCTTCTTTTTTTTTTGATGTAAATAGAACTTGGAGTGTTCTTCTGACTTTCCCACACCTTTCCTGGCCATTGGATGGCTTTGTAGTGATCTTAGCCGTTCATAGTGATTTTTGGCGGGAAAAGGTAGAGTGCAAATTGGCAGGGTTTGGTGAGGTTATTAATGAGGGGGTGAGTTGGTTTGAGCATTAATTGATGTTTGGTAGTGTTGGTGGAAAGGTGAGGAGGGGGAAGGAGACAGTGAAGCGGGAAATGTGGAGGTAGGGGATGGATGAACAGTGTTTGCTGTTGGGTTTGACTCTAGGGTTGACTGGGTAGTATTAAACAAGGAAGGGACTTGGGCTTTTGGTGGGCTTTGGGGTTTTAATGGACCAGGCCTTAGGTTTGTTTGTGATATTACAAAGGGTCCATTTGGTTAGGCTTAATAAATCACAAGGACCATTCATGTAAATCCTGAAAATCTAGGGCCTGGATCTGTAATTATTCCAAAGTTATCCAATGGTAATTCCTGCCAAGTTTCCATATTCTGAGGACCATAATGTTAATTTTCCAAAATTTGAAACCCCAAGGACCAATATTGCCAAATTTGTAAAGTTGAGGGGCCTGTTTTGCCATTTCATGAAATTTTTTATCCAAGGATCAATATTGAACTTTTTTAAATTTCCAAGGACTCAAAATGGTTTTTCTTTCAAAAATATCCCACCAGGGGCCAATTCTGTCAATTTCTGAAACTCTAGGGACTAAACTTGTAATTTCTCAAAACTTTTGAAATTTTCACCAAAGGACTAAATATGACAACTTATGATTTCAAAAGGACCTTTGGTGATTTTTATTTCCAAATAAGTACTCAGGGACTATTTTTTGCCAATTTTTGAAAGTTGGGGGACTGAAACTGCCAATTTTGCAAACTTTGTACGTTTTTCATTTGTTTTTACTCATTTTGCATCTAAAACATATAAAACACAATTTTGAAATATTTTCAGTATTTTGATGCATTTCTGAGTGTTTTTGTATGTTTTGCAGTTCAGATTTGACCAAAAATGATGAGTGTTTGAGCACTCATCAGAACTAAAAAATGCATATTACAAAACTCACCAACGTAGGCATTATCTTCCACATGGTAGTTTTGTATCTTATCAAATTCAAAAAAATGAAAACGATTATAACCAACTTCAAAGCTGCTACAGTCCTTCACATTGTGTTTTTGTTAAACTAATTTTGTACCTATGATATGTGTACTTAGTTTCACACTGGTACTCATGTAAATCGAAATTAAATATATGTACATAACTGGTTTCTGCAAGTATTTTTCCAAAACTATTTATAAATTGAGTTGCAATGGATGCATGTATTCTGTGACCCTTTTTATAGATGCAACCAAACAGCAAATATGTATGCAAACGAATAAGAATTGCTTTGTAAAAAATACATTAATATGATTTAACAAAAAACATACCTCTCTGTCAATCAGAATGAATTCTGAGTTTTCGAGCCCAGTTGGTGTCCCCAAAACATGTTCCTTCCGCATCCTGTCAATCTTAACACAAATGTTTTGTGTTTCATTCATGCCAGTCAACTGTTTGAGCAATACAATACCATTAGAACTAGTCGTTATAACAGTTATTTTGTTGTATATGAGAATGTCGTGAATGAAGAAATTGGATGTAAATTAATCCGAAATAATTGTTTAATAAGAATGTGTTAACCTAATAAAAAAAAAGTTTAATGAAAGATAAGCAGCCACATTGAGCACGTATATATAGGCTTAGGGTTAGGGTTTTTGATATGCCCAAGAGTTTCATGACACCAAAGTTTCAAAAAATACACCCAGTTCATCAAAGGTTTTTTCTTCCTGTTTTCGACACGTCTATCGAAATATGTTTATGGAGCCTTTTAAAAAACCCCAAAAAACTGAAACTTTCTGAAACTTCGATATTTATATGTGAGAGTTTAAGATGTTTTATATAATTAGTTAAAAACTTATCAAGTTAACAACACAAAGAGAAAAGAAACAATTAAACAATCCATTGTTCATATTAAATCAGAGACCATCTGTTCATCAGCACCACCACCATCTTTCTTTATCTTATTCTTATTTTCCTTTTTAAGGTCATCAAGATTTATTTTTTAATGAATTATTTCCATAAAAAACTACTAAATAAACACATCAACATTAATAATTACATATGACTATCATTATTTGTTATGAATATCAGAACACAATAAATTTCATTTAAAAAAAATCATTGTCAAATTTTGTTACTCTCAATACAAACTGATATAAGTAGATACATTCTTTCTTCAACTGAAAACTTTTTGCAAGACCTCTTTGTAAACAACATTTGTTGTTTTATTTATAACTTTTCCATCTTTATCAAATATGAGTGCTTTCATCCCCTTTTTAATTGTAACTCTTGAAATTGCCATATATAGTTTCCCAAGAGTAAATACAGGCTTCCGTAATTACAGTCCTACTTCTGCCAATTACTGACCTTGACTTTTATTTATAGTCATTGCAAAGCATAAAACTATTGGAAACCGTCTTCTGTTTGATTTGAAAGGGACTCTCTTGTCGGAAGGCATTAACTGCATTTGTGGTAAATACGCCATCTTTCCAGCATGTGTTCTTGTTATGAATTTTGCCTCGATGACATGAACTACTAATCTTGTAATCACCAAGCTACTAACACAATAAATGTAAATTAAAAGGGGGTATTGATTTGAGATTTTAAACTTCTAACACAATAAAAGTAAATTAAACTAAGTAACAAAGTATGTTGTAATCAATAAGAGAAAGAAGTGCTAGCTATGTTACTCCTATTACGCATTTTAGTTATTCATTTATTAGTGCAATTATTTTAATGTAAAGTATTGGTGACATCAGTATACATAGAGAATATCCCTTTGGTCCAGGCAATACCTCCATACTCCTATCTAGCTTAGACTAGACTATTTGGTCCATGCATCTAGCCTCTATACATGTAATTTTATAGACCATTTGGTCCATACATCTAACCTCTATACAGGTAATCTTATAGACCATTTGGTCTATGCATCTATTCAATTACAAGCATGCATTAAGTTGTGTCAACTAATCTATGTGATTTATCTATGATACCCACTTGGTCCATGTGATATCTAGTCTTCTCACGTGGTTACTATATTGAAGAGAACTATACTAACTTAAGTGTTCTCGCACTATACATCTAAATATCCCATTGGTCCTGGAAATTCCTAGACTTAAAATGCTTAAACACAAAAACAAGTACTTATTGAATGATAAACAGATAACCTAAACAACACTAAACATCAAATCTTAATAAACGGAAATAACATTCATGCAATAGTCATAACATAGCTAACACCAAAGGGTGTTAGCCCATAATGTAAGTAGAAACACAAGAAGCAAATTCAAATGAAAGACAAATATAAATAATGATGAAATTGATATGCAAATCGAATGATTAAACATAATGTGATGATACAAGACCTTCTCTAGCTTCTTGATTTCCTAGCTCTTGAGACTGATCTTGGGACCTTGGAATGGTGAAATTCGGTTGTGGTTTAGAGTGGTAAGTGAATGATATCAAAAATTCATGTATAGGGTTTTCGTTTATAGTCATCTGCCAGGGCTGGAATACGGCGTACCCAAGAGAGGATAAGGCGTATTCTGGATATCTTAATTGCTGACGAAGAAAGCATATTCCAAGCATATTTTGTGTACATTGCGTATTGCTGAAGTGTGATATGCCTATACCTTCAAATCTTCAATATACTTGAACTGGGGATAAGATCTTCAATACGGCGTACGGCCAGAGTTTCATACGCCATATACCTTTAATAGTTGATCTGGGCTTTGAGTGCAGAGCTTCCAAATACGGCATATTGCTATAGTTAAATATGCCGTATGCCTCCATATTAACCAATACTTAGTGAATTCTTCCAGATATCAATACGGCATATGGCCATAGTTATAGACGCCCTGTCCTCTTTCGCAGCTTGTATACAAAATCATCATAAATAGCTCTAAATCATGTCTTTTCGCATCATTTGCAATATTGCTTCAAAATCACTGAAAATAGAAAACTTAAGCCATTAAGCATCAATTCCGTCATAAACATACAATATTTGAGCAATAATCATGTGATAAATATAATACTAATTTGATGTTATCAACCACATATCGAAATGGCATGTGGCATTAAAAACCTCCACTGCCAATCATGCATTCATCAAGATTGGTCTAGCCCAAATTGGAGATGTTGGATCCACCGATGTGGAAGGTACTTTGCCATCCATCGTTTCGAAAACAAATTAATTTTCAACAACTTCTAACAAAAAGCCAACATAATTCTTTTATGGTGTGGAAGATAAAATTAAATTGCAACCACAGAGCATACTAAGAATAATGTTGACTCTTGATATCACTTGTTGTGGAATAACCGCGATAATATTCCTCTGATTAGGCAAAGAGTGAATCAATAACAATTCAATACTACAAGCATACCCCAAAATATATGAAAGCGAACAAGAGAATGTAACACCAAAACACTCACAAGACACTTCTTGTAGTGTTACATTTCTTTCTTCTTTTTAATAGTATGTTTCTAGTATAAGAAATATATAACTTTGCGGTGTTATATTTTCTTGTTCTTTTTAGTATTGTTTAATTTTCAACAAGCTATTTTGGGGTATACTTGTAGTGTTGGCTGATTCACACTCTTTACCTAGTCGGTGAGATATTATCGAGGTTATTCCCTAACACATTCAACCAAGCAATATCATATCTGGCTTAGAGTTTGGTAATCAAATTTTTATAACCTATAACCTGCAAGTTGTTGTCCTTTAGAGTTTATAAGATAACGTATTAACATGTATGTGTGTATGAAACTACTAGGACATGACTAAAGAGATATATTACAACATCATGATCTACCCAAATGTTTGCACTTAATTAGAACAAGTTAGCTACAAATCCCTTCCACGAGATTTTGTTTTCATTTTATTAATTTGAAGGGTAACAAGTAATTCAAATCCAATAAAAAGTAGGTAACACCCACTAATACATGAAAATGATATACAGTAGAAACTCGATAAATTAATACTCGATTATTTAATAAACTCTCTAAGATAATATTTTTTGCCGGTCCCGACTCGGGGATAGGGTGCTAAATTAATAATTCGCTAAAATTATAAGATAATACATTTTTGATAATTTCTTTAAACCCCATATAAAATATAAATTAATAATTCCTTATATATAACATAATGCTCTTCGAATCTCGTCTGTCATTGTTGTTTTTTTCACACCTTTAAGATGGGAAGCCATGTTGTGTGTATGATTTGTTTGTGTTAACCTATTTTGATCTTGTATTTATATAGAAAATATTTTTAATGTCCATAAAGTGATACATTGAACACAAGAAGCATAATAAGGTGGGAGATTGAAGGTTTCTTTCAAATTGGGCCGTTCATTTGATATACATGCATTGTATACAATAATTAAATAGAAGCTTGTAAGGTGTTTGTAAACTAAGTATTCTACTATAAATTAATAAAATATTAATTAATATATAAATTAATAATTATTAATTTATCGATTAATTAATAACTCTTTTAATTAATAAATTTTGATGATCCAAGTGTATTATATTATAGAGTTTCTACTGTATCATAATCCTGGAACTATTCGATCTGTATCCTAATATTGTTCATGATCGAGGTCTAGTTTGGCACACATCGTGTTTCTATTGATTGTTTTGTCTTTAAATGAAAATTCAAACATCATTTATACATCTTTGTTGATTCAATATCAAACCATTAACCACATACTTGGATATAATAACACGTTATATTGATCTGAACTAAGTAAGGGCTTGTTTGTTTAATTTTTTCATTAAGTCGTGTTAATTAACAGATGACTTAATGTAGACAACCTTAGTTTTATTACTTAATATTTTAAGTCATCTTTCTCTATTAAGTCACAAACAAACTGTTTTAATATGATTTAATTAATTCAGTTTTTTTCATATTAAGTCAATTAAGTCGAAATCAAACACCCTCTAAATGTTGTTGATATATACGACTTAATGGTCATTTACAGCAAAGGGGAAATTTTTTTAAATAAATATTGAGAGATTTGCAAAAATCGTCCTTAAAGTTTGGTCAAATTGCACGTTTCATCCTGAAAGTTTGGAAAGTGCAAGGATCGTCCCTGTGGGAAACTTTTGGGGTAAAATTCGTCCCTGGCCTACATAAAATGACTAAAATACCCTTGTCTTTATATTACTTTTCAGTTTCTTTAACAAATGGTCCCTGTGTTTCGCCAAGTTTTGCTGATTTAGTCCTATTTTTTTTAATTTATTTACTTAACTATTAAATTAGTATTATTTTTTTATACCTTTTCGTTCATTTTTTTCCGTTTTTCTTACATTTTTGTTCATTTTTCTCATGTCTTTTTTTCGGCTTTTGTCCATTTTTCTTACGTTTTTGTCCATTTTTTTCACATTTTTTCCGTTTTTGTTTGTTTTTCTTACGTTTTTTTTTTTTTCCGTTTTTTCCGTTTTCATATGTTTTTGTATGTTATTCTTACGTTTTTGTCTGTTCTTCTTACGTTTTTTCCGTTTTTGTCTGTTTTTATCCGTTTCTCTCACTTTTTTTTTCTTCCGTTTTTGACCATTTTCTCATGTTTTTTTTGTTTTTCGTCCGTTTTTCATACGTTTTTGTCCGTTTTTAATGTTGAGTTGATAAATACAAAACTACAGGTGAATTATGAAGACAATGAAAAATACGAGGGACTTGCTTTACAAAGAAGTTTTTACAATATAGTCCTTCGTAGTATTTTGTAAACTCTAATCCTCTAGTATATAAAGAGGACATGGGTCATTAGGTTTGGTGTGCACAGAAAAGATGTAGTCGACTAAAGGGGTGTGTGTGTGTGTGTCTAGGCGTCAAGTTCCTACAATGGATGCCTAGGGTTTGTAATAGTGGGTATAGATGATGATGAAGAAACCTTGTTTCAATAATAAAGATGTTTACTTATTCCGCTGTGCATTATTGTTAATCTTTGTTATTAATTGTTGCTAGATGATATGAGTTCTAAACAACCAGGAGCTACAACGATCCTATAGGTGGTATCAGAGCAAGGTTGCTCGTGGTATCTAGGATTATACAAGGTTTGTTGAAAATATGCTGATTCGAATAAAAGGTGTAATTGTTAATTTTTTTTGGTAATGGATCATGCTGTTTGGTTTTTGTACATCACGACAAGGATCAGAGGTAATAATTATGAGTCCGAATCTGGTTTATTGTTTTTAGATTTGAATTCAATTAACCTCGTACTAATATTCAAGATCTATTAATAATTGGTCGGTGTGTGGGGTCGATGGTTTAGTTATGGTTTATTGATCACATAACTCTTACTGGTGTTCTTTACCTCGTATGAATTAATGCTATATTGAACTGGTCAATCTTCATTGCATCTGTTCTCTACTGGTCCTACAATTATCATGGGTTGGTGACTTCTAAATCATTAATATCATGGGACAGTTAAGATAAACCTCGTATCTTAATGAATGGTTTGTCGGTTTGTGAATTGAAGATTGTTATTTGGTACATGGGTCGGTATGGAATTCTTTTTGCCATTGGTTGAAGCTTGATCATGGATTTATTGTTTGAGGATTTAATTCAATCATGGGACGGTGATATGATGACAAAACTGATTGAACCTTGTACTGAATTAATTGTGGGACATAGCAGTAAGGTTATAAGAAGGTTTGTCGTTTGTGGTATTCATGTTAACCTCAAACTACATGATTTGTCGACTTGTGTAATGAGAGGGTATTTTAGTCATTTTATGTAGGCCAGGGACGAATTTTGCCCCTAAAGTTTCCCAAAGGGACGATCCTTGCACTTTCCAAACTTCTGGGACAAAACATGCAATTTGGCCAAACTTTAGGGACGATTTTTGCAATTCTCTCATAAATATTTTATCTTCACTTTTATCAAAAATGAACATTTAAACCCGTTTTACAAAACTTGACACTTTGGATGAGCAAACATGGGGCGAGCAAGCATTTGCTTTCCATGTTCTTTGTCTTGTAGCAAGGCGGAGAGCAATTGGAAGGGAGACCAATTCATTTGTTCTCAATGTTTTTTTTCTTGTAGCGAGGCGGAGAACAATTGGGAGGGAGAGCAAAATATTTGATCTCATGTTCATTGTCTTGTAGCGAGGATATGTGGGTGAAATGAATTGGAGAGCAAATGGTTTGCTCTCCTAAATGGTTTGCTTGCCCAGAGTGTCGATTTTGGTAAACTCCGTTGAAAGTGTTTATTTTTCTAATTAAGTGTTAGAAGTGTTTGTTGTGGCAATTGATTTTTGTAGGTAATCTGATCCTTGTAAATGATGTCTCAAAATTAAACTGCCGTAATATAAGATTTGTTATTAGGTTACTATGCTATATTTCTTTTGATTAATTAAATCCATAAATATAAACTGGTTGGTTGAAGTTGACATTGTAAAGATTACGACAATTATGAACTGAATATATCGGATATTATTTACTTTATAATGTCTGAGGGTCCGTTTGGTTCGTAGATGGGTTTAGGATTTAATTTGTATTTGGATTAGGATTTGGATTTGATGTAGGGTTAAAGAGAGAGAAAATTAATTATCATATATATATATATATATATATATATATATATATATATATATATATATATATATATATATATATATATATATATATAAATTTAAAATAATATATATATATATATATATATATATATATATATATATATATATATATATATATATATATATATATATATATATATATATATATATATATATATATATTATTTTAAATTTATAAAACTGCTATAATTAGTTTAAATTTATATTATTTTAAATTTATATATATATATATATATATATATATATATATATATATATATATATATAGTTGTAAACAAAAATAGGAGAATCCTACACTATATAATAGGCTAAGGATGACAATTTATAATCCTTAAATATTTGCCACCTCATTGCCACATATTCAACTCACTGCCATGTCATTGCCTACATGGCACACACTTTTCATGCATGAATTTATCATTATTAAAATAAGTTGTAGCTAATGGGAGTCGAACCCATGACCTCTTGAACAACCAACAAACACTCAACCACTAGAGCACTTGAGTGTTTGTGTTGAAAGCTTTGAAAACAAAATATACATGCTTAAAATAAGAGCATTTAATTTAATAGTAGAGAAAAATATGTTTGAAAGAAATTTGAATTAGCTAAAAGTATGGAACTAATTATAGCAGTTTTATAGGCACAATTAATTACTTTCCATTTACAGCTAACAAAATGCAATCAAAACTCATTCAAAATTATCACCTATTCAAATTGATTCTCAAAAACTGAAATCACGCCAAATAATCCTAACAAAATATGATCGATGTTGGATTTCTGAATCATCCATTCTAATGAACGATTCACTCAAACTACTGAATGGTATGTGATTTTTATCTTTTTTACTCATTTATAGTTAATTTTCATCCCATACCATGTTTGATGATTCATAGGTCGAATTGATGATTGACAAACAATTATTGATTTGTTACAGATGCTTAACATACGATCTTCATAATTCTCATAAAATATCGATCAACCAGGTATGTATTTTCAAATTCGAACAAATAATATTATTGTTTATATTTTTTCGTAAACGAATCAGCATTTTCATTTGATTCTATTCTAGGTTTATGTTGGAATTGATCATAGTTTAAGTCAAAGGTGAATTTCGTGTTTTTATTTATTTTTTTTTAGGACCATCAATTTGGTTATAAATTAAAGAAGATGATCGATTTACATTAACCCATGGTAAAAACTCAATATGTGTTTATGATAATGTCACAATGAGTTTTTTCATCTATGTTTTAAGGTTGCACACCATGTGTTTGTGCTAATGTCTGAATGCGTTTTGTATGTATGTTTGTTGGTCCATGTAATTGAGTAAATCTTGATAAAAATAAAGAACACTTTCATTGATAATAATTAATAAAAGGTTACAAGATTACTCAAACCAACTAGACTACATGATAACATCTTCAGCTTCTTGATGGGGATAATTTCGGTATATTATCCCTATTAGAATGACAATGAACTCTCATTGATCCAAGCTAAGCTTGAGATACAATGAGAGGGGAATCCTAACTAATACTAAGTATTACATT